>OOFC01023481.1:0-15041 GCA_900323345.1 Pseudochromis fuscus | reverse complement strand
ATTTTTGTCAGACAGGATGCCGTCATCTGATGTTGCACAAAATATAATCATTTGTCTCTTGGTCTCTATATCTCTATATCTCTATCCTATCCTACCCTACCCTACCCTACCCTACCCTACCCTACCCTATCCTATCCTATCCTATCCTATCCTATCCTATCCTATCCTACCCTACCCTACCCTACCCTACCCTATCCTATCCTATCCTATCCTATCCTACCCTATCCTATCCTATCCTATCCTACCCTACCCTACCCTACCCTATCCTATCCTTTCTCCGTAATGTTGCTAACCGACATCATGCAAGTAAGCAAACCAATGAAGGAGAAAATATAACCCTGTTGGTGGAGGTGAAAACTGACAAACTTCCAAGTCTCTGTGCAGACTGGATATTTTAAGACCAACCAGGAAACCAGTCATGTGTAAGACATAGACTGATCCAATGGTCTTTCAAAGCAACACCTCTGATTTGCGCCATTGCACCGACCACTTTTTGATAGCAGCCCTTTTTAGCTTTATGTTTTTTTGCCAACAGTATATTGTGTCTATCGCTCTAACGACCAAACTCTTCTACCTCTCAATCATTCAGGGCAGCCTTTGCTAAGGAGTCAGAGGTGCTGACTGGGAACCTGGGAGACAAGCTAATCCCCCAGAACGAGATCCTGCGTGACGTCAGTGACATGAAGGCTCTGGCCAACCTTCACGAAAGCATGGAGTGGCTTGCCGGACGCCTCAAGACTTTCTTTGCCAACCTGCCTCATGCATCCAGTAAGTGGTGGAACATGCAGAAGGTTGACAGGCTGCATGAATAATTGGACTCTTCCAAATCTATCTAAAAGCCTGCACCAAATAAGTGAAACTCTCTGAAGGTGCTATTTTGTTGATGAAATTAAATTAAGCAGAGCTCGGTGGTATTTTTGATACAAACATAGACATATGCAGAACATTTTCCGCCTACATTTGGCACACTGACGCCAACACAGACATCTGTTGTTGTTTATTCCCTTCACTGCAAAAACTGAATATTGTCGATGACACATGAGTTCTGCCTGTCAAATGGCTGCATTGATTAGACCAAAAGTCATATTATCTTTTCTGTCAATTTTCTTTCCACCATGTCTTGTTTCTCCACTTTGACAGATTCACTCCCATAGCTGCCAGCAATGACACGATTTAGAAAAACCCTGAGTGAATATTTGTGGAGTATTTCTAGAGGTCACATGACGTTCAAGAGTTTGAAGAAGTACAATGAGTTAGTGAAGCTTTAACAACCAAAACATACCAATGTATCCTCTGCTGGTGGATTTATTCCAGGATAGTGCTGTTTTCCAGCAGCCAGTTGTTGATCAGTGCACACTGCAGATGGTTTACATAGGATCACAGCCAGGATTATAAGAGTTTTTTTTCTCATTCTTACATGCAGTGCTTCAGTAGCAACACTTCTTACCTGTGCCTCATTAAGTTCTTGTTGAGTGTATTATCACACACTCATTACCTTCTCAACTGGAGTTGTCAATGAGCACTTTATACGCACACACACTCATTATCTTTGGTTGTGCTATTAGAAGTGCGTGCGCATAAATGCCTACTCTAATCAGGTCTCCTAAAAGCAATTCATATACTCTCATTAATCACTGATCAAAATATATATTTATATTTATTGTGGATCATTTATATTGGGCAGAAGGTTAGGAGTCATTTCTTGAAGTTAATGTATTGGAAGTAGCACAAACTGGCAAATAAAAAGTTGGTAAGAATCCAAGGAAACATTAGTGGTCGCTTGGGCACCAATGGCTGGCCTGTGTAGTCCGATCACACAAAAAAGCCATTATTGCAAAAATACCTGAAAACCTTAATACTGGCAATGACAGAAAGGAGTCAAAGAAAACACGGCAGGCTCACGACGACCCTTTGAGCTCTTGGCATTCACACCTTGACAGTTTAAACAGTTTTTCTGGCACCAGGGAGGTAAATAAATTCATCTATATATGATCTCAGTGACGTTAACTGAGACATGATCGTTGATGTCACATGATGGACTGGTTGGACTCTTTCTGAAGCAGTCTCTAGCTTTTACTCTGAATGGGGCAAATACAGCAGGCCATTCAACGAGCAGCAGCTGCAGAAACACCAGGCCAGGCTGGGTTGAGCTACAGTAACTCAGACATCCATTTTTTACCACTGCTGGGAGCGGTAATGCATCTCTGAATGAAATGGGCTACTGATCTCGTTGGGTTCCACTCCTGTACAAGAACAGCAATCTGAGGCTACGGTGGGCACAAGCTCACCAAAACTGGGCAGTTAAAGACTGCTAAAATGTAGCCTAGTCTGATGAATCTTGATTTCTGCTGAGGCACACAGATGGTAGGGTCAGAATTTGGCATCAGCAGCGTGAATCCACAGGCCTGCCATGTGTCAACGGTCCAGGCTGGGCGTGGTGGTTTAAGGGTGTAGGGAATGTTCTCTTGGCTCACTTTGGGCCCCTTAATACCAATCAATCATTCTTTCAATGCCACTGCCTATCTGAGTATTGTTGCTGGCCATGTGGTGTATTTTATGGCTACAATTTGCTCATCCTCTAATGGCTGCATCCAGCATGGTAATGCCCCATGTCAGCAAAAATCATTTTAGACTGGTTTAATGAACATGGCAATTAGTTCATGGTCCTTCAGTGGCATCCCTCGATACCAGATCTACATCCAGCAGAACACCTTTGGGATGTGGTGGAGCAGAAAATTCATAGCATGAATGTGTAGCTGACAAATCTGCAGAAATATTACAATGTGAAAAATAGATATAAATGTGGGTTTATATCTAGTGTATATACAATATTTCCTCAAACAGAATTCAGTATTCAATGTAAAGTTGGGTCTCTACTCCAGACTTCAAATACAAGCCAGGGGAAAACTTTCTACAGGCAGTGGTTTCATTTTCGTTGCGCTTCTCTCAAGTGTTTACTGTTGCTAGGTTACAAAAGCCGTCTTGTAGCACCTGCATCTTGCTTGGTTCATTGAGTCTCTAGTTTAAGTCAGAAGACTTAAAGCTAAAACAAGAGAAAGAAATTGGATTCTGGGATTGACAGTTGTTCTTTACAAAACAATTTCATCAGTGTAATGCAGGAAGGTTTGAAGGGTTTGTACCGAAATATGACTAAATACACTCAAACAGTTGAAATTAGAACTGAAGGCCTCCTCCTAATAGGTGCTGACCTCAATTAGAGGCTGAATACCATCTGTAGTTTAGGTAAACAAAGGCCCCAGCCACTCTGAGGATTTAAGGTATATGGTAAATGTGCATTAAATGGTAAATGGAGTATATTTACCTTAGCTTGGTCCCAAAGTGCTTTACAAGGATCCTCATTTACCCATTCACACACACAGTCACACACCATTGGCTACAGAGCTGCCATGCAAGCCGCTAGCCACCATTGGTAGCAGCTTAGGGTTTAGTGTCTTGCCCTAGGTCACTTTGACATGTGGACAGGAGGAGTCGGGGATCGAACCAACAATCCATAGGCGACCCGCTGTACCACCTAAGCCACAGCCGCCCCCCATTAAACAAATATTAAATTCCAAATAATATAAAATCCCCAATACTTCTTTCTTTATCATACTGCATTCACCTTTGTAGTTCCTTTGCACTGTTGAGCAACTTAACTGCGGGATCTTGGTCCTCCAGCAGAGCCATGGTAAATTATGCACCTTTCTGAGAGGGATAGAGAGCGCTTTAACCTTTATCAGCCATTGTCACAACTCTCTGGCTTCAGACCTCTGATTGCTCATTGAACTCAGGCTAGTTTGCTGTTCCATATCGCAACTTTTCTTTTGGAAATAAAATAATTAAATGCGAAATATTCTTAATTGGGCTTGACTTTGTCACTGCAGTATCTCTTTTTAAACTCTTCCCTTCCCTCTCACTCTGACGCCAGCTTTCTTCGCCTATTCATAGATAAGAATTCAATAAAAGTACGGGAAGGGACGTGACATAATTATCATTAATTCTGGCGGGTGGCACTAATGGGAAGGATAGGGCAGTCACTTATCATGCTGGGACAGCCTCCGTATTGTTCATTATTTAGTGTTTGGCGAGCTGATGACGGACTACGTGTGTGTTGGTATGGGTGCAATGTGTGTGTGCGTATGTGTGTACATAACCACGCACTGTGTAAGATGGGACAAGGGTACGGCAGGGAAAAAAGACCCCACCTTATCTCATCCTCCACCCCCCCGCCTCACGTCTATGCCTCTCCAAATTGGATTTTATATTACAGAAGCAGTCAGGTATGAACAACTCATTTTCTTCTCCCTGTTTTTGCTTTTTCTTTCTTTCATTCTTCTTCCTTCTTTTCTTTCTTTCCTCTTTCTTTTTGCCTCTTCCTCATCTCGGCAACACTGTTCCTTCTGTTTTTCCCTTTTATTCACGTGGTAACAGTCTGGTAGGTTTTGTCCATGGCTGGGTGATCTCTCCAGTGGACGTTTGGTTTGATCACTTTACTGTGTGATTGAATTCTACTGGATGTGTAGTTACACACATCGCCATGCTCGGCAGTTTGGAGAATAACACGACAATGGCACTCATACACCGATGAGCCACAACATTAAAACCACTGACAGGTGAAGCGAATGTCATATGTTGTTACAGTGCCACCTGTTGAAGGGTGGGTATTGTATGCAAGAAGAGATCAGTCAGTTTTTGAAGGTTATGTGTTGGACTCTGGCTCTGAGTGACTTTGTACTTGTCGTCTTCTGCTTCATCTGGTTGGTCTGGGTCATGGGGTCAGCAGCATCAGCAAAGAGGCACAGACAGTCCTTTCCCCAGCTTCTTCCACCAGCTCTTCTGGGAGAATCCAGACATGTTCCCAGGCTGAGAGATATAATCCGTCCAGCATGTTCTGGGTCGGCCCTGAGGTGTCCTCCCAGTTGGACATGACTAAAACACCTCCCAAGTGAGGTGTCCAGGAGGCATCCTCACCAGTTGCCCAAACCACCTCAGCCGGTTCCTCTCGACGTGGAGGAGCAGCGGCTCAACTCCGAATCCCTCCCTGATGATCGAGCTCCTCACCCTATCTCTAAGACTGAACCCAGCTACCCTGTGGAGGAAACTCATTTCGGCCGCTTCTTCTTTCAGTCATCACCCAAAGCTCATGACCATAGGTGAGGGTTGGAACATCGATCAAATTGAGAGCTTCATTTTCCAGCTTAGCTCCCTCTTTACCACGACGGACTGGTTTAGCGTCCGCATCACTGCCGACTCCGCCCCAATCCACCGACCCAATGAGCAACTTTGACAAGGTCCAAATTGTGATGGCGAGGTGAGTGGGCCAGAACATCTCTAAAACATCAGGTCTTGTGGGATGTTCCTGGTCTGCAGTGGCCAGTACCTACCTGAAGTGGTCCAAGGAAGGACAACTGATGAACCAACAACAAAGTCATGGACGCCCAAGCATCATTGGTGTGCATCCCATAAAAGGATACTGCAGCACAGAGTGATAAGTGTGTCCATGCTGACTCTTGTCCACCCTGAAAGTATGTACAGTGCTCATGTAGGTGTCAGACCTAACCCATCAAGCAAAGGGAGAAGGTTCTCTGGTCTGTGTGTTGTTTACATGAGGAAAAAATGTCAGCTGGATGCACTACTGGAAGAAAGCAAGCTGTTGGAAACCGTATGACTCTCTGGTCAAGGTGAATTTGACACAAAGCACCCATCTAACGTTGTTTCAGTCTACTCCACTTCATAACATTAGTATTCCTTGGTGGCACTGGCCTCTTTCAACAAGATGATGCACCCTGTTGTGCTCTAAAAAGATTTTGAGGAATGGTTTCAGGAGCATGACAAAGAGTCCAAGGTGTTGAATTCCCCAGATCTTCATCTGATCAAGCAGCTGTGGGATGTACTGGAATCCATGAAGGCCACATGTCACAACTTCCAGGAGTTTAAGGACCTGCTGGACACCTTCACAGATCTTATAGAGTACATGTGGTCTTAATGTTGAGGCTGACTTGATTATATTGTATTCAATTGTTTCAGCTTTCATGTGGTAAATTTTTATTCACACGTGTCCACAGGATTCTGCATCTTTGGATGTCTCTGTGTGTCAGATTCAAGGGGCCTGTATGTCTGTGTTGGTTATGAGCGGCTTATATGGAGACAGACCACTGATGGTTATTGTTTGTGAAGGTGGCTACAGCAAGGGTCTTATCACCCATCTGGTGGCAGCACTGGACGTCTAATCCACTCTGACAATATTTACCCGACAACCCACACACGCCTGAAGGGCAATGTCAGTATCACAGCCACTTTTTGTAGACTGCTGTGTATGAATTTCAGACTTTAAAAAAAAAAAAGAAAGTGAACAGTGTTAAGTGTTGTCCTAATAATAATAATACATTTTATTTTTTATTCTTTTGTTTGTTGATGTCAGGCCTGGGTGTCATTAGATATGTATAGCTACAGGCCTTTATTCTAGCCTGCAGGGTTTTTAGACTTTAACCACGTACTCTCCCTATGGGAATCGTTTCCTGATTCATCTCAGTGTCTTAGGAGTGACTCACCTTGACTGTGGTGAGTGCTGGTCTTTCCCCTTTAGCAGTGATTTTTTTCTTGACAAGGGAAGTGACTAAGAACTGATTCTTCAGCCCGGGGAGGCAATTGAAGTGGGATGTGATGTCTTTTGTTCACCCATTTTTGTTTTGTTTCCATCCAAAATTTCAAGATTCATGTTTTGTTTCCTTCTCATTATAAGATACAACGGAGCAATTTGAAGTCATAACATATCAAAATCTTTCAATCATCCTCTCAGTTCCTCTCCGTCTCCCCCTCCCTTTCTCTGTGTCTCTGGACAGGAGTTCAGATCTCTCTGTCTACCAGAGGCAGCAAAATAATTAATAACCCCTCTTCTTTCCTTACTCACTCAGTCATTTATGAATCATTCATCACTCTACAGCTGCAGGACACTGTCCTTTGTTTATCTTCCTCCATTTTCTCCTCCATTCTTTTTTTACGGTTCAGTACTTTTTCAAGTACAGCAGATTTTTATCCACTGTTCAGTATCAGTATTTGTTAGTGCATCAGAAAATGTCATGTCATATTGTTTCCTTGATTGTTAATGTATTATTTATGCCTGTCCTGGCAGACAGGGCGATTGGGTATCCTAGCATGAACTGTCCATTTCTCCAGGCACCCACCTGCACACTGTATGCATGTGTGTGAGTGAATTCCAGCACTGATCTTCTCCCTTAATGTCTGCCACCCTCATCCTCTGCAGATGGCAAGCAACAGACGTTTCTCTCAGATGAGATTCGAAAATAATTGGATAAGCACAGCACACACACACGCATGCCTACACATGGGCGCATTAATAGATACACGACATGCACATACATATCCTCATGTTTAATCATGCACACACAAAGAACTTATAAATAAGAAATGGGTGTGATTTGGTTCGAGGTAAAATAAAACAGAAGGAAGCAGAAAGAGAGAAAGAAAGTTGTCAGTCAGGACCAATGAGTCGTCTCCTTTCGCCCGTCTGTCCCTGACTCTAATGGTGCCCCCCATGCTGCGACGCTCCCTCGCATCATCAAAGCAGTGTGGGTTGGGAAATGGCAGGAATCTGAGTGTGTTTTTATGTGTGTGTGTGTGGTTTTTTTTGGGTGTGTGTTTCATGGACACCCCCTAGAGAGACCTCCAGCAGTGTGTGCCACAGTAAGCCCTTTTTTTTTTCTGCTGTCAGAGTGAGTGAGTGTAATGCACATGAGAGGAAACAAGCCTCCGAGTCACTTTCATGCACGTGATGATGTGCACATACACAGACACTTAGTGGGGGGAAAACTCCCACCGGCAGAGCACGTGGAAAGCTTTTGCTCTCTAATACATACAGCCATTAAAGAAAATTCACTATATGTCGCAAGTATGTCTTTTCATGTCTTTTCACAGATGCTTGATTTGTGTGTGTGTGTCAGGTTTCTAGAAACTGCAACAAACGCATGTTGATGATGATTTCCTTCAAAGTGTGATTTTCCATCTTTTTGAGTGACAGCATTATGTTTCAACAGTGGGTATCAGTTACTGTTAATGATCTGATGAGGTGACCAGAGAAAGTAAACAACGCCAGCTAAATACAATCAAATGAAGTCAATTAATGGCATAATGCTCTGCTCCCTTGAGAAATCACTGTGGATTTTTTTGATTAAGACCAATCATGTTTGTTGTTCCTGTGACTCATTTAGCTGGATTAATATTGATATCGCCAACGTAAAGATCTAATCAACAGCTCTCTGTTTTGTTTTTTTTGCCACTGGAGGAGGCAATCACTAGGGTAGATATTTATTATTTATTCATTTTTACAGCTATATGAGTATGTGTCATATTAGGCTAGCCTATTGATTTAAGCAATGTTTAGTTTTGCCACCAGGCTGCTGGTCTAAAGGAAAAAAATCAGATTAACAGAAATAAAGGCTTATTATTTGCCTAAAACCCGAGCCAGCATTTCTTCAGACCTCAGTGATATTTCAGGCAACAATAAAAGAGAAAAAATAGCCTAATTTTACGATTTCTCTCATCAACAGAGCAGCTTGAAGCAGAAATACACAACAACCAGAAGTCTTATTACCACAGGTTTAAATTAGAACTTAGCCTTAGTTAAAGACTATCCAGGTCTTCCTGCTGAAAGTCTTTTGACTTGAAGGAGCTCGTTATAAACCGCCTCCAACTACTGCAAATATCCTGACACACACACACACACACACACACACACACATCCTCAAGAGCTTTACTCAAGAAGACAGTTAATTAGCAGGTAAGTTCATACATACAGGACATAAATTTAACACTTATGTGTACACGGCCTAACACATCACGCGCACAGCTTTTAATAAGAAACATAATTCCCGGCCTTTATCTCTGTATGTCAGATACACAGGCCATGAGAGCAGCTGTCACCAGTGTCACACCACTGCCCCTGCTGTATTTGCTTTGTTGATTGGATGGCCATGGCATATACCTCAGGGCTGTTTGCTTAGGCCAATGGTTTCTAATCTTATCAGAGATGAATTTAAAGTAACTACAATAGCGACGGAGGAATATATTCAGCAGCACATATAAATCGTACACTGATGGATATGAGGACAGGGAAGCTCTCACCGTGCAAAGCAGAAACAGAAACTTTGATTTAATGACTTTAATCATTTCAAACAGTGTAGAAATATGTGGACAGTTAGAAGTTAACTGAACGTATTAATGTGAGGAGTATGTACACACATACTCATCATATTTAAAAAGAGCTCTCCTTTTGGGGGTTTGAACTTTTCAGATTTACTTTAAAGCCATCATCAAGGATTTTATTAATTCAGTTTTGCCTCTGTTCCTGGAACTCTGCTGTTATATGTATTTTTTTTATCAGTGAATCTCCTGGTATCCTCGCAGTTAGTTTGAAAGCTCTAATACGTCCAAATCGGAAAGTTGGCCGCGAAACAGCATTGAAACAGTTCCAAGCTAACCCATTTTTGCACATGCATTAGTTTAGATAAATTTGCAGTCAGTCAAAAGTCCCACATACTTTTCTAAGCAAACTCAAAATCCTAAAAATATTTTTAAAATGTCAGGGAGGACTCTAGAAATGAATTTTATATGGGAATGAAGGGCTAAGCATCAGTTAGCTGCATCCCACTTTCTACCTGTTGTAGGGATTTCATCAGAAAAGACAGATCACCAGGTTATTTCAGGCTTAGTTTGAAGTTGCTACTACTCTGTCCTGTGTGTGTGTGCGCGCTGTGTGTTTGCGTACCAGTTTGCATGCATGTGTGACCTTCGGAAGGGCAGGAAGAATAACTAGGGAGCTGGCTTTGACTGCGGCACATCGATCGTGGACCCCTGCATTCTCCTGCTCAACAGTCACTCTTCGTACACACACACACACAAAACGTCAGATACACACACACACACATATACACATACATGCTCGCCTCATTGACCAAATAGACTTACATATGAGTGACGGGGCCAATTTCTCTCCTTTTCCCCCGCTTGTTAATTTATGGCCATTGATCTATACTGAGCTGAATTTATATACACTCATCATGCTCTCTGGTTCTCTCTCTCTCACACACACACACACACACACACACACACACACACACACACACACATCTTTTGTGTGGCTTACAATGCGGTGCAGTGACACACGCTCCTGCTGCCTCAGCACAAGTGGTGAGAAGAAAGTACAAGAACATGCTGAAGGACTCGGAAAGTGTGTGAAGTCAAAGCAATGGTTTCTCTTTTGTGTGTACTCTATAGGCAGGTGTCATGTACAGAGCTGAAGATACTGCCAGTATGAAAAGGAATACATGCATATTCACATGAAGCATGCACACACTTTGGTCTAATTTATAGCTCCTATCGCACATTCCTGGGAGGTTAGGGGGCCAGGTAACTGTAGAGCAGCTCCTCCAGGGCTGGTAGGTGTTCAGCGAGTTGTGAGTTCTCTTCAGCAGCATTGAGACATGGATACATCAAGGTGAATAATGATCCTTTCTGTTGAGATTTTGTTTTTAAGCCATGTTTCTCTCTGACTCTTCTGTATGTGCAGGTGCATCTCCGTGCTCAGCAGACAGCCAGGTGGCTGGTGAGAGTGAACGCAGCCGGGAGCAGATTCTCCAGACCCTCAGTGACCTGTCCAGGGGCTTTCAGGATATTGCTGACCGTTGTCTTCTGGTATTACATCTGGAGGTCAGGTACGCAGGAAAAAGCGACTATTTTTGAAATGCTAGTCCTAGGTTCTCGGGAAGGACCTTTTATATTTGCTTCAGTTTTGCAATCAGACTAATAGGTGATCATTGTTTTTAAATTTCCCTCTATTGGCCTGTAATGAATAGTAGTAAGATTTTTCAATTGCACTTTTTCAAATTTATTTTCTTTAAATGATATGAATGAAGGAAAATATTTATGTATACAAATAATTTTTTATAGGATGTCAAATTATCTATTTTGTTTCTAGTCATTGTATAAAATTATGCAAAGTGTATATACCATTACTCTCTAGATGCAGTGTTAAAAGCAGGTTGGGTCAAATTGGATTATTTCAAAATAGTCATTTTCTGCCTAAAAGTGTTGAAAACAAAAAACACAACAGGGAAGTTATGATGCTGTACAACTGACTTCATTCACTAGCAGTGTGTGATGTGCAACAAATCAAACACACAATGTTGTGAAGTGTGGCTCCTCTCTTGTTTCATATCACTTTGTAGAGATCACATGTTGTGTACATATGGTTTGGATCTCAAGTGACAGGAAGTTTGTGTTGCACTTGGATCTTACCTGTTTCCCCCAAAATTTGCCATAACTGCATTGATTTGACTCAAGCAAGCATTTACCCACACCTACCACACAGCAGCTTATGTCATTAAATCAACCGGTGACATCATACATATATGCCCCAGAAGCACAAGTTCAGAAATATACACCCTTTCTTCAGTATGTGTTTTGAATGCCAATATCTAAGTTAATTTACCACACCATATACTTTCTCACCCCCACAACCACTAATAGTCCTCCATCATCCCTCTCCAGTTTTTCACATCCCTCCATGTACCACTATTTCCCCGCAGACCATTGTGTAGCTTATGCAATATTGTTGATGATTTCAGTAGAAAACCCTCCCTGAGGCTGATGTCTAGCTATATGCTACACTCCATTGACTCTCCCCATCTAGCGAATTTCCCCTGATAGTGGTATCAGCTAAATGAAGCCATGAGGAAGAAAGGAAGAGAGGGAGGGGAGGGAGGACGAGATGGAAGAGAGATGAGTGAGGTTAAAGTGGTGGGAGGGGGGTTAAAGAAGGGAGTTACAGTAGCTAAGTGGGAGAAATGATTGAATAGAGAGTGAAGGAAGTGAGGTGGAGGCATTGAAAATATATTGTAGTGTTGTCGGCTTTGCCTCTGGGGGAGGAGACATTCACCCATATCATTTTATACCCTTCTGCTCTGGGCACTGTGATTATGGAATTATAGAAGTATTGACTTCTTAAGTCTAGACAGAAATTAACCTTGTATGGACCTAAAGGACCTTAGACTAACATGCAGGTCATAGAAAAGTAACACAGGTCAAAATTCATTTCTCCTAAATATTATAGTCCTAGAATCAGGTTGGATATACTGTACAGAAAATTATAGTGTAGACAAACTAGAGATAATGATAATATTTCTCCCTAGACAAAAGTATGTGTGATCATCAAAATATCTGATATACTCTGATATTAAGTCTAAGTTCGGTCACGGAGTTGGTTATGAACCCATTTATAAAGGAAACTGTAATGAAAGTCTACCAACCAAGTTTCTCACCCCACAAATTACTCCACTGGAGCCAAACGTCTGTGTTGGTACTACATCTTCATTCAGCTGCTCCCTGGAAGTATAATCTAGGTAAAATGAATCAGGAAATATATATATTTTTTAAAAATGTGTGTTTTAGATAAGCTGTTGGCACAATTTCTACGAATGTAATTAAGTGGTTTTGAAGGCCATTGTTTTTTGACAGGAACAACTTGTAGTGTAAAAGAGCCTCCTAATCCTCAGGCTGTTTTACTTGAATACACAGCAAAAGTGGAAGACTTTTATTGGTAGTGTGCTGTAAATTTACAAGACCTTAAACCTTTTTTTTTTAATACTACTTAGAGCTGTGCAGCATATTCACCGCTGTGCTCTCCAGCACTGTGCTTGGCTGAATGGTAACCATGAATGGTATCCAGCAGTGATGTACTTAGACAGAATGATCACTGTAGAAATTATAGGTATTAGAGTACATATACACCTTAGTAAGGCTTGAGAGGTGAGAACACTTAATGCCCACTAAAGTGCAGCCTTTACTCCAAAGGTCAACGAATACTATACTTCATACACACTCATTTATCCTCATTTTTCCTTATCGTGACCATATTTTGAAACTCAGTACCGATCATAGTTGATTTCAGCTTATCAAAAATTTAGTAGACACTATTGCACAGCAAGCAGCAGGTGTACTTTTAATGACATTAAATGGAAATTAAACACATTTTCCACTTTTCTTTTCCCTCCTTTTCGCAATCCTCCTGTTTCAATCCAGGGTGCACTGTTTTCATTACCTGATCCCCCTGACCAAGCAAGGAAATTACGCCATCGTGGCGAATGTGGAGAGCATGGACTACGATCCGCTGGTGGTCAAGCTGAACAAGGACATCTCGGCCATAGAGGAAGCCATGGGGGCCGCCTTGCAACAGCACAAATTCCAGTACATCTTTGAAGGTCAGCAGGACCCCGGGGGGATGTTTCAACACAAATACAACTCACCCACCGCTTTCAAGCTACGGTTAATTTTTGTGATGTGGATTCACAGGGCTTGTTAAGTGCCTGAGAGCATTGTTAAAATGTTATTCTTTCTTAGTCCCCGACCTCTCTTCTTCTCTTTATTTGCTTCTGCTTCTCTTTTTTTTCATACTCTACCCTTATTTGTTTTATTACTTCTGCAGAGGAGGTTATGTTTTTACCTGTGATGGTTTGTCTGTCTGTTTGCAACTTTACAGAATAGAGTATTACCCAAGAAACCTGTCTAAATAAATGAGAGTTTTGCTATTTCACCACAAGTGGGCGACAGTGTTCAGTCCATAACTTCAGTACAGCTGGGTAATGCTTTCTAGTTACCGTATTTTCCGGAATATAAGACGCTACTTTTTTCCGACACTTTGAACTTAAACACCATTGTGGCTCATGTATCGGCGGCACGAAGCTCGTTGGCTTTTTACAAGCTAGCAAGCTCTGTGCCTTAGATACATTTAGAGTCGTCACATCAGACCCGGTCAGAGTGGACCACATGAAACTGTTTGAATAAATTCAATGGCGGCTTATAGACAGGTGCGCTCAATAGTCCGGAAAATACGGTATTCGTTTTTATGCTTCTCTGACAACCATAACCTTCTTACCCCGACTAGGTCTCGGTCATCTGATCTCCTGTATTCTAATCAATGGGGCTCAGTACTTTAAGAGGATCAGCGAGTCTGGTATCAAGAAGATGTGCAGGAATATCTTCGTCCTCCAACAAAACCTCACCAACATCACCATGTCCAGGGAGGCTGACCTCGACTTCGCCAGGTCAGTATCTTTTTCAGTATTTGCACAGTACGAGCCAGAAATGCAGTTCACCTGGAGCAGTTTTTATGTTTCAACACTGGATTACACCTTCCTTTCAGAGCAGTGGACCAAACCCATGACCCCTCAGTTGTACAGTATATGCAGACTTTCCACCACTTTGTGTTTGTGAAGGCCGATAACCTTGAGCAGGAGTAGCCGGCGGCGCTCCTTCTGTGTCTCTAAATTGTAATTTTCTTGCCAGCTTTTTTAAAGTTATCTTTTCCCTTGCGTTTTGCTGTTGTCATGGTAATCTCTGAGGCTTTAATAATCTATATTGAAATATATTCTTGTGTTGGCATCTGTTCTGCAATAGTTCCAATTTAAAGACCTAATATTTCTAAATTCCATTAAATGAAAAATCAAATGAGCTGTGTTATGAAGCCATCAAATCAGAAATGGACAGCGGCTGCCTGGTGATCAGTTTTTCGGTTTAAATCAGTTGATACATTGGTCCAACTTTATTACGCACCTGCACAGACGTGCACAACGTCCTCAAGTTCAGACAGGGACTATGTCAGCGCATGAGGCAGACAGATGGTCAAACAGATTGTCAACCGCACCGTGTATCTGCGTCCACGTAGTTGTTGGTGTTTATTTCTTATTCATACATTTAAATTTCGCGAGTCTACCTGCTGTTGCCCAGCGCTGCCCAGCCCTGACAGGCATGAGGGAAATCAGCACCGAGACGTCTTTGTGAGCAAGACGGAGGGAGGGGAAGAGGAGGGTGGAAAGAGAGAAGGCAGCCGAAAGAGAAGAGTGATTCATAGTATTCATATGATTTTTTTTTTTCCCGTCTTTTAGAAGCTTGTGTCCTTGACAGGAGAGAGTGTGTGAGAGGACGGGTGATGGAAAAGATGGAGAACGAAGGGAGGGCTTCGGGGTTGG
>OOFC01023479.1:0-34774 GCA_900323345.1 Pseudochromis fuscus | reverse complement strand
AAGTAAATAAATAAATCACCACGTTACATTAGATACGTAAATAAAATAAAATGAAATATCGACTAATATTATCTGAACATTGCTGACTTATTTTATTTTAATTTTTTTGTATTTCTTTTTGTACTTTACAGATTTTTTTTGTCTAAATTCACAACATAATATTCAGAATTTACATGGCTAATGTAAAATAACATTGTAATCATGCAAGGTCAACAAGAAAAGAGAAGAAGTATAGTGTTTTTCTTACATAAAAAGATTTTTTTATTAATTATAATTTGATATTTTTTTAATTCATAACATGAAACTATTTAATTAAAATGTAAAACTCTGAATATAGGTATTTTAATGCAATAATTGGCATCATATGTTTCATTGTTTTTATCTGTGAACATGTCCATCTTTAATCATTATAAAGTTTAATGTAAAAACAGAGCTACAAACTACTTTGTAATTACAACCTGAGGGTTAGATGCCAGTAAAGCAGGTTACATGCTAAATTCAATATATTTCCAATATGGATGGATAAGCTGCAGCCTTCTACAGGCTAAGGAATTTAACGATCTGAGCTCTTTAATAAAAAATGAACAGACCGTATACTATATCTTCTTGTATGTTGATTGTTCTTTAGTTTTAATCTGAAAGGTAACCCTAACAGCTATACAAACACGAATAACCAATATAAAGAAAAGCATGACAAGGTCGCTTTAGTGTTAAGATGTATACCATCTAACCACAACATGCCCACATTTGAGAATCTTTGTTACTTGACATACTCTCCACGTGATTCCTCTACAACACATACACTATTGTTTAATCTAAAGACATTTGAAAAGTATATTTTTATGGATGAATTGGAAAAGAATAGAATAAAGACCAAGTACAAGATTAATCATTTTATTACAATATGTGCAGTAATTGCATGAAATTGAAATTTTCAACTCTTTGTTATCTGTAAAACCTACATGGTAGCAATGTGTTTTTTTTAATTCACAGCTGTTTTACTTTTATGTATAGATTCTGTGATGTTAGCATGCACTTGTTATTCACAGTGTGACTCATACAGTTAAACTAATGCAGGAGTATGCAGCACTTTAACAGAGTTTAACCTGCCAGAACATTTTGTACTGGGCCCAGAGGTGAAGGTGAGCAGGTTCAAGATATTTGGTAGATTGATGGTTGGAAATGAACATGCTATAACATGATGTATGTGGGCCCCACAGTGAGCAAGCAGATGACTGGTTTCATGCTGGGAAATAAACACCTATTATTTTTTCCCATTGAAAGTTTTATTATACATGAAAGTAGAGCCTCAAAAACACCTATAATCCAGTAAAAAAAAACAAAAAACACCTTGTATGCTTTACCCTGAGGTTTAAAGGAAGTGTCAGACAGAAGTGATGTTGTTCTGCTGAAATGACATTTTACAGGCGTAACAGACTTGTGACATTTTAAAGACACACATCCCCCTCGTGGGTGTGTCGCCAGAAGGCTGAAGAAATATCCGTTAAGAGAACCTTTGGTCTGGTAACTCTGTGAGACCTTAGATCTGCTTCTTCTTACTCCATACTCACACATTGTTCACAGTATACTGCTGTAATTTGTATATAATGCTAAATAATTCTTTATAAACATGGAAGCAGTGATAACACTTGACCCCAAACTTCACTACACCCCCAGAGGAGCACATAATGACTCACACAGACATTCAAATGTGACAGAAAGCGGTGTACATGTTGAAATACTCGGTCATGGTACTGTAGCAATACTTAGTCACACGTGGAACATAACAGTGAACTGAGTGGGTAAATGTTCAACCATCACCCCATCACATCTAAGTTCTATGAAAATTTGTAGATAAGAAGATAAAAAGGCAGCACAAGACACAAGGCATTACAAGACAAACTGACGAGGAACGGACAGAGGAAGGGAGCATATGTGGGGGAGATGTCCATTTGTGAGACAAGACACAGGTGAGCACAGTGAAACAGGTATAAATACAATCACTCGGAGGGGAAAGAACCAAGACAAAAAGTGGAGGAACAACACACATCAGAGAGAGGACTTTACAAAACAGACCAAGAAACAGAGACACAGGAAAAAAATGAAAACTTGGAGAAATATAACAGTGAATTTAGAATAAAAGGACTGATGCTGAGCCTCTTATCTCCAACAGTACTGCCCTGGAGTCATGCTTTCATTGGGAAGAACTGAAATCCAGTCTCGTCCCGCTCAGCATGACACAGAGTGTTTCTGGTTATTACATCTCCCCCACAGGGAGTTCCTACTGGTCTCCACAGAGCTAAAACTAATGGAGGTGATTCATGGTAACTGTCACACACACACGGAGAGGATGAGTGAACCCTCCTGTGTGAAAATCTCACTAACAACCCTGGGAAACACCTCATCTCATTAGAGGTTTGTTTATGTTTATAAGTCTTTACAAACATACAGGATGTTCCCAGATATTTCCACTGATGTACCTGCTTGGTTCTGCCTTAGCAACTATGATCTGAAGGTACTGTACACCCAGGTCAAACAACACAACTGTTGACGCATCTTGCCTCCCATTACTACGGTAATCAGATGCTCCGTGGGTAAAAAAAAAAGTCTCCTGTTGCACACCAATGTACGCGTGAGCACCGAAACCACACTTTCTGTACATCTCACTTTCCGTTTCTCTTCAGGAAGCTCTTGCTTTGTGCAGCAGCCTCCAGTTGTCTTTTTTTTATGCAAATGAGCTGCATGAGCTGTGCTGTGCCGCTGCCGACTGCTTTCCAGACCAGTGGAAAAATGTGTGTAATTGTAAATGTCACCTGTCTATATCTCCAGTGTAGGGTCACACTCCCTCAAAACACTTTCAGTTGAAGTTTACAGACGGTTCAGAGGTGAAGAGAAGCAGTTTAATGTTTGCTGAAATGACACCAGGTTCAAACCACACACTGGTAATCTCGAGGACAGGTATGTACTCTCTCTGTTGAAAAGTACTTTATGTATAGGAATCATATAATAAACTGAGAATTTATGTTTTATTTTTTTCCCCAGGGATCAAAAGGAACTGTTGCATCCTGTGCAGACAACAAAAACCCAGATCAGAAAAGATCTGCCACTTTTCACAGTCAAGACCGAAGGATAAGAAGCATACAAAATCACCCTGTTTTAGGACCTGTCTGAAGTTCTGCTTCAAGGTAGAAACTGCTTTTAAATCTACCAGCAACTTAGGGTTGAAATGACCAACTTATTAACCCAATAACATCCTGCAAAGACTGGCATCACAGCAGGTTTACAGGAGGTTAATGCAAACAAAAAGCTCATTTGAATAAAAGTAGACTTTTCACATTTTGGAGTCTGAGTACATTCTGTATATCACTCAAATTAAATAATAATCTATTTTCTTTAAATAGAATGAAACAGTGAATAATTGTGAACAAAATTACAAGGATTTAAAAAAACAAAAAAGAAAGAGACAGACTGGAGTAGCCAGCATACTGAGTTGCTGTTGTCTGGTTAACACCTCCTGGAAAATAAGCAAATCAGCCTATAGAAGTACTGCCTCACTACTTACACTGGGAAATGAAGGCTGGCTGTCTTCACTGGATGTCTGTGTGGTTTCCATTAGGATCAGGAGAGGATGGAGCAACAGGAACTGACAGGGGATCCGAACGCTGAAGGGACTGAAGGGAGACTCAGGGAATTAACGACAAAGTGGTTCATCGAGACTCAGGTGCCTCTAATCGTCAGCAACGGCCTCTTCCCCACTTGGTTCCTGGGTTTCATCAGCAGAAGGTAAGTAATGGAAAGTCAAAAATAAACTTTTAATCTTTTCTTTTATTTATAATATTAGTTTGTAAAGTCCTGACTTCATAATACTCAACTTTTATAGGGGATTTCTAAATATACTGACAAATAAATTCACTTGTTTCGTCTCAGTGCCAAAAAAGAAGCAAGCTGCTATGTGTGAACAAGTTGCAGATAAACATTTTCTCTGATGAAAAGTGTCCACTTGATGAAACACCCACTCTCACCTCCTGACTTTAAGCAGAATGAACACACACATTTGACAGTTATGGAAAGGGCTTGTAACAAATGTATTTTCAATGGTGAATTACATGATCCACCTCACTCTGCTTAAATTCTGTTTGAATGTTCTGAATTATATATGAAGTTTTTATTTTAATATTTATTTTTATCATCTGTCTACAGGGATGCTGAAGAAATACTCAGAGAAAAGGAGCTGGGCTGTTTCTTGATCCGCCTGAGCGATAAGGCCATTGGATACATACTGTCCTATAAGTGAGTGCTGCTTTAGTTCAAACTGTTGTTTGTATGTATGAGTTTAATCTCTTAATGTTTATGTGCCACTGTATTTATACCGCTCATTAATGAATTCTGCTTCTACAAATGTTAAAGTATTGATGTCATGAAAACTGTAAAATCAAAACAAATTGGATGTTTTAATGTTTCCCTCGCACAGAATGAATTATACTGTCTTTAGTTCGTGGACATTTTAATCAAACTCTTATTATTCATTAATCACTAGTATGTGTGTTTTTTATTCTTTTTTAAATTTGAAACAAAAAATGTTGTCAGCACTTTAACAGGCTTTGTTGTTCTGTTGCAGAGGCAGGGATCGGTGTCGACACTTTGTGATAAACCAAAGTGAAACAGGGCAGTTTGTAGTCTGTGGAGACACTGAGGGACATGGCACAGTGCCAGAACTGATCCAGTACTACAGGATGAGCCCCATTGAGCCATTTGGAGAGTATCTGACATCTTCATGTTTTGAGGTGAGACACAATATATTTTTTTAAAGTCCTTTCTTTAAATATTACTAAACACAGACTGTAATATACAAAACTGGTGTTTTTTCTTCTTGCAGGCACTGGATGAAGAGCTATATGATATCATCCAGGTCAGCCCTAAAGAAAGGCCCATTGTTGCTGCCAGAGTTGTGAAGAACATGCAAAAACATCCCATTAACTCAGCGTCAGAGCAGCAACCGGCACGGCCACCAAGGAGCAGCAGGACACTAGAGGTGAGGACAGTCCCTAAATTACAGAAATGTTATTCTGTTTCCACTGAATTTGTTACTATAGGAATACCACCAGTCTTTAAGAAACGGGTTTGTTTTATGAAACAGGAAGTACCACCATTGCCTCGGAGGAGCAGGAATCTGGACATTGGCCCTTTCAACGACCACGAGAGCGTTTTGTATGCTCAGCTCAGGAAGCAGTCGCCAAGGGAGATACCTAAAGCCCAGCACATCTGTCAGGACAGTTTACCCCGAGCAGGGAGAGCTGAGAGGTCAACTACCAGGGATCAAAACACTGGCAGATGCAGTCCTCCGTCAGGACTGGACTCTGTTTACTCTGAGGTTGGCCTGCTGGACAGCAAGAGCAGGTCTCTGCTGCTCCTGGACGACAGCTCCGACAGGGATCAAGCTTACAGGCTGAGCGCGCCTCCTGACACCCCACCAAGACTTTCCCCTAAGCCAACCAGACAGGCCACTAGCGGCGTCCCTCAGTCAGAGAGGACAGATGTGTGCAGCAGACCGAGCAGCAGCCACAGCCCGGACAACATGAGTGACACTGCAGTTTATCACCTGGCTGGCAGGCCTGGCAGCCCACACACTACACCCTTTGACACTAGATCATTAATACCAGAGGAGATCAGTGAGTCTGTGTATGCCGAGGTCCCCGGTGAAGCATTCACTGGCCGCGACAGTACATATGAGCCTCTTCCCGCCCACAAGGAAGCAGCCAAGGCAAAACCCAACACTTACGAGCCTCTGGAGGACATCAGACGCAAACATACCCACACATCCTGGGGATTAAAGGTAAATATTTAAAATGCTGTCATTTGAATACATCCTTTCTGTGTTGTATTTAATATTCCTATTATTTATTTGATAATAAATTTAGCTTATTATTTACCTCCTACAGAATGACAAGTGGAGGTGGCTCTTCCCTGAGGCTAAGAAGAAGTGGTGAAGAGGCTACCAGCTACTGAAGAAAATGTTTACTTACCTTTACTAATTTGACACTACTACCAGCTTGAATGCACTCTGTGACAACTTCTTTTCAACTTCAACACCTTTTGTATTTTTGCATTTTATTGTATTTATTTAAAAAGCTTGTGCTTAATAATGCAAACAGTGTATTGAAACTTTATAAAAACACGGAGTCATTACATAGACTTCAGTAAATAAGAGGCTCCAAAATAATTATTTTCTGTGTTTTCAGTTGATCTGATACCATCAGGGCCACATTTTATTCTCAGCAAACTTTATTTGCATAAAGCTCTCAAACGTCTGCATGTGACGGCAATAGGGAAGTGGGTCAAAGGTGCTGCAAGGCCATTTATTATCTTTTAACACCTGCTGCTCTTTAACTCTCCTAAGTATAGTTTTAATGAATGCCTGTAAAACTACAATAAAAAAAATACCTGAATGTTTCCATAGTTCATCTTCTTAAATACTTAAATATGAGCACACTGCACTGAGTGGTATGAAATAAGGTGTTTTCCCTGAAGATCATCGAATGCAAACTGAGGTCTGCTAAACCGCTCAAACTTAAAACATCCAACATCTTTGGCATTTCTGTCACTTTCTCTTTCTTAACTGAGATCTAGAGGATGAAGTGTCATTGGTAAACAGGAGGTAATGTGTGTATTTTAAGATCATGTTAAAAAAGATGTCTGATGATTGTGTATCATGTTAAAAACTGTTTAATCAGTGTCCATTTACTTATGTAGTTCAGATTAAGTGTTTTCATAAAAACAGCCCCATATTCCTCAATAATCTCTTTATTCACTATTAAGCAGTAAGTAAAACCTCTGATTTCTCTGCTGCAAAAGCTAAAAGACACCATCTTAAATCAGATCAAACTGAAACAGACAAGGTGTCATGGAGTGAAACCAGTGTGAGTTTCACACAGTGTTCGGCTCCTCTTAATCTCAGAAAGGCTTTGCTTACAGTAATGGCTGCTTTACAGCCTCAGTATCACGTCGTACCAGAAGCTTCTCCGCTGGGATCATAATTAACAGATGTTCCCAGTGAGACCAGTGATTAATGAAGCCACACAATCAGCACTCTGTTGCCCTAAATATATTTGATACTGCCCTCGTAAAGGGAACTTGAGATAATGAAGGAAGAATTAAGTGGCTGCTCTGATGACTGCACACTGTTTAACACACTTAACAGACAAATCCTCCTCTTTCAGTTGAAGTACAGCACTTAATATCAACTTCTCTTCATTTTTAAAGCTGGTGTGGCATATGTACAATCGTACCATTCACTCCTGTGGCTCTGTTTTACAATATGCATATTTGGCTATTGATCAAATATGTTTTCCTCATATGCTACACGATGATGTCTTCTGTGTTCAATTTCTTGCTGCAGTGTTTGTTTTACCAAAAGGTAACAGGAGAGTGCATAAAACTCTTTCTACAGCACACACAATATGAAATGATCTACCCTGTTTTAGCCTGCAGCTAGCGAGCCAGTTTGTACCATGTAGCCATGTTCTGTGTTTGTCCCACTCAGCATCATTTAACCAGGTCATATCCATTTTGCAGACGCTGCACTTGGCAACACAGATGTGACTGTGACCGTTAGCAGATGCACAGCCTGATGCACATAACAGTGACTGATGATGTGCTCTGCATGTGCGGCTACTCAGCATCCAATTTACCAGTACGACTCATTGGTACAACCTGGAAACATGAAGTGTACAAAGACAACACAGTACACTGTACTCATATGTACCTGATGCAAATTGGTACCCTACAACCCACGAAACCACGACTCGTTAATCATCAACCTACACGGCCCAGACCATTTCCACCAGCTTTCCGTTGAGATTAACTGTGTGCGCAGGATGTAATCATGCTTGTGAATGCTGAGGCAGCTGACTCCTAATGATCACATCCTCCTTAACAAGTTATTACAGCTCATATGATGGGCTAGGCAGAGGCAGAGTCATTTCCTGATCTTTACTGTGCACACTCTATGATCATCGTGGTCTTGACGTGAACCGCTTATATGAAAAACTCATTAACTGAACTGCAGGTGCAGGCCACACAAAATAATTTCAATCAGAACACACAGGAAAAAAAACATTTATTTAAAGAAAGACCAATATCTGACTTCACATGAAATACTATAAAATATATCCAAAAGATGGCTGTAACTAACATCTCATGATAATGGCTGAGGCAGAGGATGAAAGCTACCAAAATGAGTTTGGATGACAAAGCCCTTCATCTAACTGGAGAACAGTAAGATATGATTGTCATCATGTTCCAGTCCCACAGGCAAAATCACAACCTAAACGCTGCCAGTACAAATATTGCATAGCTCATATAGAATATCTGTATGCCCTTAATGCCAATGCTGTGCTTCCATTCACTTCAAGCTTTGTCTATTCGACTTATAAATACTGAATATCTCATGTGTCACTGTTGGAAGACTTCACTGGGATTGATCTCATGTGCAATATAGGTAGATACACTTTTTTTATGCATTATTTTTTCAACCTTAAAATTTGGAAAGAATAGTCTTTTTTCCAATTCAGGTCAAGCCCTTTTGATAGGTAGTAAAAGGAAACTATATTCTGATCTAAAGTAAAGAAATCCGGGGTCCTGGGTTTTCCAATTCCTCCAGTACCGTGATCTCAAACTTAGCAGACTGCATTAAAGAGGATGGACATGTGACTTTTTTGCGGATGAGCGTGAGAGACAGGCACTGTACTGTGGCCAGGACGTGGTTCAGGTAGAGTCCATGCTGCCAGTCTTCGAAACTGTCCATCCAGCCTCAGATCCTTATATGGAAGGTACTAGAAACACAAAAGAAACTATATGAGGGACCAGCAGTAGACACTAGAAGTCATTGCATTTGAAATAAATGGGCAGAGTGGTGTCTCATGCTGAGATATTGATGTAGAACAATAATAATAATAAATAAATAATATATATTTAAGTACCTTAAAAAATCCGGAGCCCTGGATATCATATTTTCAAAGTCTGCGTAGGACAGTTTGTTGTCTCCATCCAAATCGGCCTCCTCGATGGCTTTCACACACACCAGCTCGACCTCTTCAGGGGTCAGCTCCTCCTTTGTCAGCTTATTTAGAGTCTTTTCAAGGTCCTCTTTGCACAGGTAATTATCCACATTGAAATCTATGGTCAACAGGGATCATATATGGTAAATAATTACTAAATCTGATTTCAATTTGAAAAAAATAGAAAAAGAGTGATTTAGAAATTTGTTATTACCATATATTTTAAAGGCATATATGGCCTTGAGTTCTCTAGGAGCCATTTCACTAAGGACAGAGAACATGTCGACAAATTCGTTGAAACTGAGATTTCCCATCCCGTCCTCAGAAAACGACTCCACGATCCTGTTACGGAACGGGTTTTCCTGGAGAGGAAAGAGGATTATGTTAAAATATACGATTCAAAACATTGTTGCACATTAATATAATAATCCCTGTAATCAGACCTCATAATTTGCAAGCATATATTTTAGAGAAAAAGACAGTTTCAGTGACTGCAGAGGTGTAAACGGTGTATACTGCTGATGACAGGGTTCAGGTGAAAAAAGAAAAAAAAGCTGACTCTTTCTCTTTGCTGTTATGGAGAGGCCAATATTTTCTCCTTCGTTGGCCAACCATAAGTTGCTACTATGGATTTTATATCCCCGATAATTAGCTGGTTTGACACAACTTGCAGTAAATTCCCACTCAAGAAGATGCCATCAAAAGAGACTTTCAGTAATTCTTGTAAGCAATGTTGTTGTCTTCAGGAGTCAGTTTGGGGTCAGCAAAAGAAAATGTAATAAACCAAAGCAAAGGCCATTTATAACTTGATATCCTAAGACATGTCAGTGGAGCCTGAATCACCCTCGTCGACTCCACACAGCTCATTAGTCCTCAGCCAGATAGGAATGTATTTATGGTTATGAAGCTGTAGAGGACTTTGGGTGACTGTCTGAGCCTCGTATATCCTGTCCTCACTGGTCTCCATCTTTCTCCTGCCACCCTTACAAACCTCCCATCATGTGACAGTTTTACAGGCAAGGGCCAATTATGCCAAGAGGAAGGACACATTAGGATTTTCAGTGCAAAACCGCCTCAGTGGATAAGGACTCCTTATTAAATACTGTGGCGCTCATGTCTGGAGCTTAGGAGAAAAGTGGAGGTAAATGTGGCTGTGATGTTATGCAACATGACATTTAAAAAAAAAAAAAAATCAGTATGTTCTTTTCAAATGTCAGAGGCTTAAAAATAGGAGGGAATGAATCTGTCAGGATAGAGAGGCAGAGCATTTCATGGCACATTAACTTTCACAGGCTCACAGAATGCGGCGTCATACAATCAGATCAGAGATGATGACGGTCAAAAATCAATTCTGTCCTCTGCAGGAGAGTGTGTATTGATTAGGTGTTGGTCAGCATGAGCGGTGGGTGCCATGTTTGTGTCCTTGTAGCACAATCCAAAAAAAGAAAAACACAATATGGTGCAAACTGCTGGTGAAAAACAATTAACAGATCAAATAGACAATATTAAAAAAAAAGAAAAAAAAAAGATTTATTGCACAAAACTGTTAAGATCATTTTTACCTTTAATTCTGGCATGTTGACGATCAATGCTAATGGCAGTTTACAATCGGGATCATTGGTGTAGTCCATAGGTACAAGGTGTGGAGCCAACTCATGATATCTGCCATGTAACCTACAAAATAAAAGCATTGTTTATTAATGCAGTTCACAGCTGTAAACATGTAGCTGTCAACACCTTAAATTTTGTAGCAAAGCTAATGCAATAAACATACACTGATAAGAAAAATAATATGAACAACAAGCTGAAAGGCATTTATTGTGGAAATAATGTAAACCACAATTTTCCTCTACAATGAGGCATAGATGTTGTAGGGTGAATATTTATGCCAACATGCTGAATCCAACCATTCCTCTTCTTAATCTGTCTTTCCCTCATCATTCTCTTTTATTGTAACTTAATCATAAATATTTAATTCAATGTTATTTATTACCAGGAATAATGTCTATAAACTGTAAGGAGGCTGTTTGAATGATAAACTGATGATGTCTGAAATGTCTGTACTTATCTACAGCCTCCATTTCCTCCTGTCCTTTGACTAATCCTGTCAGGGCGTACCTTCACTGCCACAGCAGAGCCATTCATCAGCAGGGACACTGGTCTTAGAGGACAAACTCACTACAATTTAATTAGATAAACCTGTCAAACTGATGGAGTTTCATTGGTACGCTGCTGAAAATGAACAAGTAAACCTGCAGTTTTAAAGCACCACCACCCTTGAAAGTGTTCTCATGAGGACAAATTTCATTGCAAATCTGATTACGTTCAGTAGACATATTAACACGTGGTTTCATTTAGATTTAAAAAAAAAAAAAAAAAAAAAGCTACAGCACATTTGAAGATTAAAAAAAAACTGAATTGTTAAGATGTATTGTTAAGAGTGGATATGACATAAGGTTGAAGGGTTAAAATCAATCACTGCATCAGTGATAACCCCGTCCCTCGATGTTACATAACTGTGCTGTTACAGTTGCAGCTGTGGACAGAAACAAGAGTGGTTTATGAAGGTCATAAAGTGTAGGACCCTATTATGCCCTCTGCAGATTGTCAATTTTGTTCCCAAGCCATTGCTATCCTTGAGATTCAACACAATTCAATATGAGCAGGAGCAAGTACATGCACACTACATGTTGTTTAGGTAACAGAGGAGAAAAAATTATAAATACTTCATCTTATAGGAGAGTAAATAAAACAGCATACTGAAAATAGGAATCACGAGTTAAAGATAGAGTTGTCTTCAGCATACTGTGCAAATTATAGTGAAAAGTTAAAAAATAAAATAAAATTCAAAATGAGAGGTTTCGCTGAGATAAGCTGAAGCTATCGTGTAGTTTTATTACACAATATTATATTACATCCTAAAACATACTGTTTCCCATACAACTACAAATTGAAGGACCAAACCTAATTATTGAAAGTTCGGGTAAATTCAGAAAGATAAGACAGAAAATACTACATGTCCTATAAAACAGAAAAAACCTCCTCCACATTCCTGCCTTGAACTACACAACTTTTATCGTGATCTAAAGTTGCAGTCTTGAGTATCTGCATTTAATTTCTTTAAGTGGCCGTTTGTCTTCCAGCATCTAAAGCCACTGACAAAAGATATTGAAACATGAGCATCACTGGTCAGTTCTATTAAAAAGAAAAGCAAGTTGTTTACGTCTTTCATCAAGTGGGTGAGTGACAGGAGGGGACAAACGATGCAACCTAATGAGTCATCCACCCCCTGACATACATTCATATTTATTTCCCCCGCTTTTTTTTCCTAAATGTTGATGTTGCCCATGTTGAAAGAGAAATGTGACACTTGGCTGGGCGGCACTGAAAACAACACCTCAGTTAAAAGGTCAACATGACTTTCAAAGGTTTAGGTATCAAACTGAGCTACTCCTACAGGACATGAACTTTTAGATCTTCACTGATAACCACCTACAAATGATTATTTGTGACACATAGTAGCAATCTCCATGAATAATAAACATGTCGATGTAATTGTATCTGTCAGCACTGGGTTTGTGCAGCATCACATTTGCTTTTTCTGGGATGATCAGTTGACTGGGTTGGATAGCAGAATTATTCTGAACATCACTCGCGGGGTAATTAAGCAACTCCTAAACTATAAATGGCTGTCCTGTACTAAACTAAGTGCAATTCGTGCATATATTTGGCTTTAGAGCTATTGCATTATATGTATTTAGATTTTCCAAAACAAATTATTGAAGCCTACTGATTCAGTTGTTCCATAATAATAACATGCTAAACCTTTAATGCCAAGGCTTCTATGTGCAGGGATTAAAATAAATATTGAACATAATGTATGTACATAATAAATGCCTAAATTCTTCATGTTTCATTACAACATGATTGAGTCCCTACTACTGTTATCCTAAGTCTATATGTTCAATTCATAGCTTATAGTCACCAACAGTACCCAACTTACACAAAGCCAATGAAAACAACTGCAGCATTAGATGGGAAGCAGTGTGCTGAGGGTTTAGTAAGCATGTTCCCTGAGGCACTTTGAAATCCTCCAACAGGAGCTAAACACAGTCTGAGTTGTGAAATGGTTTGTGATCTAACAAACAGTATCACACACCACATCCACAGCCACCTACAGTGCATGTTAACTGCAGTGCAAAAGACAAAGCACAAGGAAATAAAACACACCTTTTGTGTGTTCGCACATTTTGGTAACACTGTTACGTGTGTCAGCTAGTGGTTAAAGCAGGTGGTGTGAAATGTTTACATGGGACTGACAGTGGATCTGTGAGATTCAGAACATACCAATAAAAAAGTCTTACCGCAAGATTTCTTTTCGAGTGAAAAACGTACAGTCCTGCAACGAGACAAAAACACAAATGTCACAATTCAGTTTGATAAAGGACAGCACTTTATGACAGATTGTTTAGGGTACAATAAGAATGTGTATGAAACGCTCTCTGTGACACACCTGTGAGTCACATAAAAATAACATTACCATTCCTCTGAAGTCATGTGAGCAACCATTACTGTAAAACACCAGTCGAGGTGTCTGGTTTCTCCTAAATGATGATGTGTGTGAGTACACGAGGGAACGTGATCTGCTGTTGTCTGACATGCATGTGTTGGCACACGCATCATCCAACAGCCCCACCGGAGGCACTTCAATTTACATTTGTCTTTTGTGTCCATTGTGTCTGAGCTGTGCTGCTGGGTGTAAGAAGCAGAGTCAGCTGAGCTCTGCAGACAGTGTGATTAAAAAAAAATTGTAAAGTTTTCCTGGAACACCTTTACTTTCACAGGTGTATCTGCTCAAGCTCAAGTTATTTGAGTTATGATATTTTAACCCTCACATGGCTTCTGTATCCTATTTTGTGATGGTAGGAGGAAATGGCCTGGGATCACGTGACTTCATGCCCACGTTCAGAAATATGATCACAATTTGCATCAAAATCCAAAATAACAGTCTACATGAAAAGCACATGTACTAAATGGTGTTATATATTTATTTATTTGTCTATTTTAAAAAATAATGTTTTTCTATACTCTTCAGACAATATAACAGTGTCAAATATTGGTTGCACCTTATTTTAGTCTTAAATGCCTAACATGTAACAAAGTTTTTCCACTTTTTAAAAATGTAACATTCTAAATGGGAAAAAAATGTTGTAAAGAGTTCAAGCCCAGTTATAGTTGCCCAAATATTTATTTGTCCATTTAACATTTATAGCATGATCTAACCGGCCATCACAATCTGCTAGTTTCCAGAATGCAAGACAACACAGTTTGTGAAGTTACACCCCCACAGTTAAACTGAACAAACCAGACTGCTCAAGCTCAGTCTGCTGATGATGTGTAAAATCCTCCAACATTTACCATTAAATACCAACTGTAAGACAGACAGAGAGCCACAATTTTCTAAGAGCAGCTGGAGTAACTAGAGAGGCTCTTGAGAACCAAACTGCATCCTGAGAGTAGAGTTTCACAGCACATCACACTGGCTGTAGCATCAATTATTAAGTCCACACCTAATCTCATGATAAACCTGTGCACATGAAGATGTCTCTTTTTCATGGCAAACCCTGGGTTGTTGTTACAGGGAACAAAAGGTCAGATCCTCAGATGTACACAAGATCCTCCAGTTTGCAATGAAATCAAAACCTCCTGCTCCTCTCACCTGCCTCAATATTTAAAAAGCAGAGTCAGAACTGACCTCAAGTTGGCAACAAATTCATTATAGTCTATCATTAATTGAACTGATGGGGAATCCAGGAGCATCTGCTGTGATTAGACAATACTGCTGATCAATATTCAAAATGTGCATTTGCTTTTCTCTATGTATCAGAAAAAAGAAAAATAATAACAAATAATAGCCTTATTGCTATGATTGCTAAAAATCACTTGTGCATTTTGAACACTGGCACTTTTTTATTAGCTAAATTCAAGGTATATAGATCACTATAAATACCAATACAATCTGAAAGAATCACATTTATTGTCTTTAATTTTCTGTATCCTCCAACCAGATGCAGATACGGACACGGGCATGCAGGCTTACCTGGTAAGCATCAAGTTGCTCGTCGGTAAATATTGTCTGCTTATTACCCATCTTAATCAGGTGATCTGTTGCTTGTACACATTCACAGCACTGAACGTCCACAGCCTTTTCTCAATGAAAGGCATTTAAAGGGATCCGCGGAGTCCAAGTCCCCGCACAGGATGGATGCGGTGGGATCGTCGCAAACTCTTCAAAACATGTTACAGATGTCCCTCCGGGAGTTTGTCCGCCATGACTGCCAAGACTGTGGACGGTGTTGGCTTGAAAGAAATACGGAAAAAGGAAAAGTAGAGGAGCGGTGTCCACAGCTGAAGGACGTCTGCGCACCCTAAGGAGCGCAAAGTGATCCGCGTCTCCTCAGGCACCCAGGTGGCGTCCACCGGAGTCCAGACAAACCAATGAGACAGCGGACAAATAAATAAATAAAGTGTGAACTAAAACCTGCTGGCAATGAAGATGATGTAACAACACTGTGGAGCTGCTTAATAGTGATTAAAAATCTTTAATTATTATTTTATTTATCATAGAATGATTTCTCTTTTTTGTGATGAGAATGACGATTATTAGCCTATTATTGTCAATGTTAATATTTATAGTAGTATCCATGCATTAACATGTAATTTTTATAATAAAAATCCTCAATGAATAACGATTATTATTATTAGCAGCAGTAGTAATAGCAATCATGCATAAACATGTAATCCAATTTTTCATTATAAAAGTATGAAGACTATAATTATTATGGTCATTAGTAGTAGTAGTAGGAATTAACACATGTAATCCTTGTTATAATGTATTCATACAGCACTTTTTTAGATTTCAATTTTACAATAGATTATAATAAACGACATTTGATCACTAATACATCCAATACTAATTATATTATGAGGATGAGGATGAGGATGAGGATGATGATATTATTATTATTATTATTATTATTATTATTATTATTAGGTGTGAGTACTGTATTTCAGTGTACAGAGTAATATTTTAGTAAACAGACTTAGTTCCACCACTGGTAATTTGCATAATGGACTAACACAACCTTAAAGACATGTCTAGTTCTGGCACCCTTAGACACTTTAATCCTTTTTCTACGGTCTGTCTTCAACTGCATCATTTTGTAGGTCATTTCACCCCTGACTGGATTAGTCTCTGCACGCTCATTTTTTCACGATCCCTTTTGATTTGATGTATGTGTACAATTACCACTTCATTACAGCTTCTATTCAGTGTTGACTGTCATAAAATCCACCACAGAGGAACCACAACCAAACTTTTAATTGCCACAAAGAACCTGTTGCACGAGAACAACATCTAACACACAGTGGGACAGGTCCATGCTGCTGTCCCACACAGTGTCTCCTCCCTGTTTGTTTATCCATCCCCTGCTGGACTGCGGAGACTGAGGTCCGTGTCCTCTACCTGCCTGCTATCACAGCACAGCAGCAACAGTGAGCGTGTCCTGACTGCACCCCAGGACAGATGACAATTTCACAACTCCCCCACAATAACCACAGCCTTGCCTTCCCACTGCACTGCTCGCTCTCTGTTGCGTTAGGTAGCTGTGTGAGTGTCCCAGTGTCCCAGGATGGACTCTAAGCGAGACAAAGATCAAGGTAAGTTGTGATGGATGTAGCTTGTTGCTACGTTCGTTATGCTAGCCACGAGCGGATTATGCTAGCTAGCTGTGCCTTAAGCTAAGATGGAGCTTAAAAAGACAAACAAATTGTAGTGTGTTACACAACAGTTTTCGTGTGTCATCACAAGAGGAAAAATGGGGACAATTGCCAGTTTATGAAATAACCCACCCACTTTCATCTGGCTGAAGGACGCTCGTAGCTAACACACAGGGAGCTTTAGCTAACAACATTTAAGGCTAAGTGTGGGCAGACTGTGGGCAGACTGAGCTTCATCACCATAGACTGTGCAGTCTGTGATCATCACCTTTATTTCTGCAAGATATCCTCGTGGTTGGCTCTACTTATCCAGCCCCCATCATGTTATGTACCTTGTCTACCAGTGTTTATACATGTAGTGCTAAACTGAGTAAATCAAACCTGTGGTGATGCAACTCTGAAATCAAAATATAAAAGGATGAAAAGGGCAAAAACCCCAGCATCATTATTTCTGGTTAACCTGATTTCCTTTCAGTGATACTCTCTAAAAGGAGTGAGTGTTTCAGTTGAGCCAAAGAATCCATGTGCAGTCCTGACACAGCCTTAGGAAATTAAACCAAATATAACTCCCTAAGTTGTTATTCATGCATGCGACTGGCAAGATAATGCCACACAACAACGCACACAACAGCACATCTGCCTGTTTGTGACCCTTTTCCTCTGGAGCTGGCAGAGGGAAAGCTCAGTGTGCTGCCAGATATTCAGTTCTGCCTGAATTGGTTTTTCATATTTAGAGATGATTGCATGGATTATTTGCTTGTTTCACTGTAAACAGAAGAGACACAGTGCTCCCAGCATTTCTTTTTGTGGTGCTGACTCACAAATAAGTGAGTCTGCAGTTGTTGTGTTGCATATATAGGAACAGAAAAGTGAAGGCTTTATTACACTGCTGTCTTTCCACTCCGGTTCTTTCAGATGCAGACTGTGAGAAGATAACAGCTGTGCTGCTCAAGTCTCGTACAGGAGAGTTCGATTTGGAGTCAATACTGTTTCTCAAATTGAAAGGTCTTGGTAAGAGAAAAATTAATATATCAAATTAATTTTTAAAATATGGGAATTTAATTTTTGCAAATTTCCATTATTGTTAAGTATTTTTTTATTGCGTTGTCTTTTAGGTATACATGACCTTGGATGTATTGGGGAGTGTATAAATCTGGAGAGACTGGACCTTTCTGGAAATAACATCTCAAATTTAGCTCCTTTAGCATCTCTCCGACTTCTCTCTGTATTGAATTTGTCTGCCAACAGGATCTCCAGTTTAGGTAAGATTTGAGGTTTTATTTTCCTGTTGAATATTTTCCATTATCAAGGCAATTTCTGCAGTAAATATACTTAACATCGTCTACATTTTTGTCTGTTTGTATCTTCAGAGCCCCTGCGCAGTTGTGACAGTTTACAAAACCTAAATGTGGCTGGTAATGTAATATCCAGGTATGATATGTGAATGTGTCACAAATTAATAACACAGAATGCTAACATGTTATTCATATAGTATCCTAGTAATTATATTTTTAAGAGCATGTCTATTTTATTTTTTAACAGTGTTGAGAACCTGCACTGCCTTGCTCCTTTGAGAAAGCTTGAAAGTATACGTCTTAAAGACAACACGTACAATTACACCAATCCAGGTAATTTTTAGTGACTTCACCTGAAAGCATTCTAATGGAGGAAATGTATTGAATGGTGAACCTACAATGACTGTTTGTCTGTCAGTGTGCAGGAACGCTTCCTACAGAACCGTTGTTCTTGAGATGTTTCCTAACATTAAGGTGCTGGATGGTAAGCGTTTTTCCCCTCCATATATTCTTTACATTTGTTAAATGTGTCTGTAGATTTGAGGGTATTTATGTAAATTATTTATTTAATCTGTTATGTTTGTAGGTGAAAGAGTTGTCGGACGTGGGAGTGACTTGTACCAGTTATGCAAAGACATTGATGATACCATTAAAGGTATGTTTTGTAACTACACTTCAGGTTATCACACTCCATACTCAAAGAAATAGAAAATGAAACATATGCATTGGGTAACTGGTTTAATACTTAAGAAAGCTTTCAGGTATGTTTTACCATTTATGAAAAAGTTGTGAGTGTTTTTGTATGACAGTCCTTATACTACTAGGCTGCCATGATGCAATGCTTCTGTGGTTTAACTCATCATGTGTAGCTTCCACATGTTGAGCCCATGTGATGTCTTTTCAACCAATCAGAAAAATTGGGGGATTTTTCTGATTGGTTGAAATGCTTTGACATCACATGGGCTCATTTAAAATAGAAAAATAGAATTTTCTTTGAAATCCTTCATGATGGGGGAATTCTGACTTTCAGAAATGAATACATTAGTCATATGAGCTCTTTTTTTTTCTCAAAAATTCCCTTCAATTTGTAGTTTTGTCATAATCTATTTTCTGAGATTGTATTGTATTTTTTGTTTCTTTAAGTTGTTGATCAAAATATTTTTAACACATACAATCTTCCCATGATTCACATCTATAACACAGTCTAACTTCCCTTTGCTTAAATAGATTTTTTTCTGAGTTGACTAACCGTTAACATTTTGAAAGTGTTTGTTTTTTCTTTCTCTGAATGATTAGCTGGTACATACAAGAATGGACAGCTTATTGAACATCCTGATTGCAAGCCGTGGGTGGAAGATACTTACTGGGAGATAAAGAGATCAAACAATGCCATCATTGAAGAAGCCTACAAACAGTTTAACGGTGAGAGATTCTCTGCACAGTTTTGCTTCTTAGACGGAAAGTGTTGCAAGTGATGTAATCAGTTGTCAGATTAACTGAATGTAAAGTGTGGTGTCTTATGTAATCCTTCTCCTATTATTTTCTCTCTGCAGATGTTCTTCATGAATGCCGACTCCTTAACAACAGAGCTACTCATGTAATTTCACAAACTGAAAGATCCATGAGCCTGAAAAAGCAGCCAAAGCAATACGCCATCTGAGTTTGGCTATTTTGAACACATGTGTGCAATATTTAGCAACTTTTTTGTTGTATGATATATCATGGCTAATGTACTGTAGGTATTTCAAACTACCACAAGATATCCAAATGCTTGATAATTATCATTGCCAGACACACGTGCTGTGTGTTGCAGTGTGTGGCATTTGTTGAAATTGTATGCATCCTATGCATTGTGTATTTGATGAATACATGTAGGCGGTTTGAAAACCTTTACCCATACTGACAGCCCTCAGTTTGGTTCAAAGATGTCTTTACTTGCACAGTGTGCATTTTGTACCATGTTGTAGCCTGCATTTATGCTGAGAGCCATGCTGCTGCTGCTGCTTAAGATTTTCTATAGGTTTTCAGTAATTTGAAGCTTTTTTCCATTTTTCATTGCTGGATAATTTGGGGAGTAAACATGTCCCATGCTGTGTGCTTTCTATGTAAGTGGGGAAAAGTGATTGAATGATTCTTTCAGCTGTTTCTACTTGTTTTATACCATAAAGTTTATTATGTGTACAGTCAACTTGTGGAAAATACAATGCTTACAATGATTTTTACTCAGTTTTATTTCTTCAAGACAACATATACATACATACTAACATTCCAGAGCCAAAGAAAGAAGAAGAAGAAATACATTACAGTTGGTCACTTTGGTATATTCCTCATATCAACCTGAACATTGTAACCTCAACATGTATAGTTACTCCAAACAATGATATGAACAGCACTCCACAATAGAGTACTTGGGGGGGGGAAAAACCTCCTTTCAAATCCTCCGCAAAGTTCTCCTTTAATTGTTGAGCCAGGTTGTTGGTGTAATCATATGTAAACTCTGGAAATGTATTCTGATGCAAACTACGGCTGAAGGGTTGGATGAAGGAAGGAAAAAAATCCAAAATGTGAACACAGCAACAGCTCTCCTCTGTTCTCATTACTTAAAAGTGCATGAGATGCACTTCTGAGCTTTTTTAGAGAACTGATCAATGTTTTGCATATTAGTGCAATTCAAGATTGTACTCAGAGCAATTCATCTATTCTGAATACATGCACATTTACAAGAGTCTAATAGAAATGTATTAACAATATGCTTGACAGAATATGATAGCTGGATCAACTATTTTACATCTAATGGCCAGTATTACTGAGGACTATTCAACAGGGGACCAGTTTAATGCATTTTAATCTACACAACATGAGCAATTAATAATGTAGGGAAGGGCAGACAGTTGTATATAATCATTTGCATGAATGTACCCAAGCCTTTACAATACGTTCAAAATGTTGAGAAACTGCGAATATGATGTGCACAAGTGACTAGATGCTGTGGAGGTAGAACTAGTTTTAGTAATTTATATTCTTATCCAAAAAGTGCAAAAGGGATTGAGAAAAGCTGTAATGATGCATTTTATTGAAAAATAAAAAGACACTCAAGTGGACTTGAATGTCTGATGTGGTTCACTAACGCCATCTGCTGGAGGTAGTACACATAGACAATGGAGGCACCTAATGTTCCTGAGCAACTTTGGCTTATTTGTGCAATCATAGGGCCTAATTTAATTTTTGTTTTGCTTTTATATTGTGGTTCTAGTGTGGGAATAAACGTTAAACCTTTTTTCTAAATAACATCTAAAGTGAGAGCAAAGGGGAGTCCTGACTTTACGTTTAAAATGGAAAGGAATAAGGATTAAATGAAAGTCAAAGGTTACATTAATGGCGCTGTCTGCTGTGCGAGTTAATGTAATAAGTGGCATTATTATTATTATTATTATTATTATTATTATTATTATTATTATCATATATTATTATTATCATATTTTATTTAGAAACAATCCCTCAGACCGGATGTCCGCTGTGTACTGCCGTTAGCTTGAAGGCTGCTGCTACATCGACCTTGGCTAGCTCAGGATGGCAGGGAATGCATGGAGGTCAGCGGTATGTACGCTACAGTTCATATCAAACCCTTCATAATTTTAGCACCAAATGCATGGCACGTTTTAAATGACCAGCTACCGTTAAGATCCTTGACTGTCAGCCATATAGTTCAAGACTGCAGGAACGTACCTGCACTGCTTACTAGCTAGCTAGCTAGCTAGCTTGGCGCTAACGCATAGCATAAGCGCTTGTAGTTGCTATAGCAACCTGACTGCTGCCAGCTGTATAGCTAGCTGGTGAGCTAATTCTATGTTTTTACTTGTCACATTGCATTGTAGTTCTCGAGTTGTACTTTTTCTGTTAACGCCACGTTATGGCAACAAATGTCTATCGTCTACAGATTCTTAATCTGCTAGGAAAGTTGGGTTTATCGATCAATGGCAAGGATAAAATCAAACCACGGGAAGTAAGTTCAGCATACGTAACTAATCAAATGTTGGCTATCCTTGCTGCGTTAGCATGAGAGCTAGCTAGCAGTGCCCTTCAGTAGTAATGTTATTCAGATCTGGACTAGGTATTTTGTGTTTTTTCGATTTTATCCAGGACTTTGCATTTGCACGTCTGCAATGTCTGTAGTTCAGAGCAGAGACGACTGTGATCACCTTAGTTTTATAACTAAAGATGTGTCGCCTTTCCTATTGATTATCTACATTATAGTGGTCAGTCTGCCATCTTTGCCTTCATACTTGGCATAGACCTCGTAGGAAAGGGAATGGGCCCTTCACTCCTACACATACATTACCCTATTTTATCAGAACGATCACCTGAGGCTTACTAATTCGATGATTGTTAATCACTTATACTGAAAATGTTATCTATCTATCTATCTATCTATCTATCTATCTATCTATCTATCTATCTACACATTTACTAGAGTGACCAAGGATTGGCATAACCCTACATTTGTGTACATTTTTGTGAACATCACAAAACAGTTACCCTATTGCTGATGCTGAGTGCACAATTCTGTCATTCTAGTATGTTCACCACTCCGCTTCACATTATAATTCTGCTTTTAATGCTTTTGCTAATTGTCAGAAATGTAACCCAGAGAAGGGGATCTGATAGAAGGTGTATTGGAAAAACATGTTGTGATTTGTGATGTGTTTTGGGCCTTTTTACTTGCCAGGTGTCACGGGCAGTGGGTGCTTTGAAGAATGAGACTCCACAGTCCAGGACTTTCATCCGTGGGGTGTGTATCTTTCCTTCTAAAGCTGCAGTCATTTTTGGTGTACCTCAGTGCCTGTATCAAATTTAGATTAAGTGTGTAATTGTTCTTGTTTCTTTAAACACTACGTGTCTTTGTTTTTCCTCACAGATGAAAACTGTTACTTTGATCCCTGGTGATGGAATTGGTCCTGAGATCTCTAGTGCTGTCATGAAGATATTTGAATCAGCAAAAGTTAGTACTGGAAGAATAAAGTCATTTTTATTGTTAGAGAGCAATTTGTTTCTAATAATCCAACATTGCCAATACACAAAAATGGTCAAACAAGAAGTGGAATTAAAGTTAAAACCTCTGTTTTAACTAATAAATTATTATAGAAATTAATTTAATTCCTATGTTGTACATATACTTTTATTCTAGGCACCTATTCAGTGGGAAGAGAGAAATGTTACAGCCATTCAAGGGCCTGGTGGCAAGTGGATGATTCCTCCAGATGCCAAAGAATCAATGGACAAGAACAAAATTGGCCTTAAAGGTAAAGTTTTTAATGAACTTTTAACTGTTACAATGAAAATGGGATTATTTACCTTTTAGATATTTCTGATGGTGGTGATGATGATGATGATGATGATGATATTCTCATGGATTTATTTTTCTTAGGAAATCTGACTAATCTCTCTATCCCATTGAGTTTAGCAAAGATATAAACTTGCCAATCCCAAGACAAGACTAAACTAATAGAATAATTGTCTACGGTTACTTTGGGAAGAGGTTTTTAAATATAACTGTCACTATTTGTTTTTTGTTTGTTTTATTCAAAGATGGCACACTAGTTTATACCTTATTGCACTATTAAAGTCTTTAGTGTTTTTCTGTTGACTCACAGTAATTTTGAATCCCTTAATCTGCAGGTCCTTTGAAGACCCCGATAGCTGCAGGTCATCCCTCCATGAACCTGCTGCTAAGGAAAACCTTTGACCTCTATGCTAATGTGCGCCCCTGTGTTTCCATTGAGGGTTACAAAACCCCCTACACTGATGTGAACCTGGTTACCATTAGGGAAAACACCGAGGGTGAATACAGTGGGATTGAACATGTGGTGAGACCCTTCAACAACATTTTATTTGTCTAGTCATTACATTTTCCTTTTTTCCTTTTATATTAAAAACATTCTGTAGTCTTCTTACTTTATTTGCAGAGATACTGTTTGATTTTTAGGAAAGTAACTTTTTGGATTTTGAAATCATTCAGAGGCCGGCCACATTCACCTTTCATACTTTTCATTTCAGATTGTTGATGGAGTTGTACAAAGTATTAAGCTCATTACGGAACAAGCCAGCCAACGTATTGCAGAGTATGCTTTTGAATACGCAAGAAATAATCAGAGGACCAGTGTTACTGCTGTTCACAAGGCAAACATTATGTAAGTTAATCTCAAACTGCTTTTAATCCTTTGGCACCTAAAACCTATTCGCAAAAAATAAATGATTGACATTTTTTTATAGGCGCATGTCAGATGGACTTTTTCTACGAAAATGCAGAGAAGCCGCTGAAAAGCACAAAGATGTAAAATTCACTGAGATGTACTTGGATACTGTGTGCCTAAATGTAAGTTCATGACCAGTAGCATCTGTTATAAATTACTTTATTGTGAATATATGTTTTAGATGAACAAGAAGAGCAAGGTTTTTATGTTTTCAGCATTCTGTCTAATAGTCACATTGTCCGAAAACCCTTACAGATGGTGCAGGATCCAACACAGTTTGATGTACTGGTGATGCCAAATTTGTATGGAGACATCTTGAGGTAAGTCACGAGTGAATTTTGGATGGGATTAATAATAAGATAGATCGCAGACTGTGCATCATTTTTCAGTGTGCATGTACAAATGTCTTACAACAAGAAACGGTATTAACTCTTAGAATTCACCCACAAATATTTTGGTATTATATCGTGTATAACTTACAAGGATGTAAAAGACATTGTAATTTAGATTTATGTGAAATGTCATAATATAATGTAAAAGAAAAAGCAATAAATATATGTGCAGAGGATGTGATGGCAAGTTTGTGGTGGAGATGCATATTCGCATTTTGTTTACCAATGTATATGAAAACTAATGAGCAATTTTAAGGTTTGCGCAGGAATAAATCAAAGTGTAACTTGATGTGTTTATCATTACAGTGATCTTTGTGCTGGATTAATTGGAGGTCTTGGCGTGACTCCCAGTGGAAACATTGGTGCCAATGGTGTGGCCATATTTGAGTCTGTAAGTTGTTTTTATTAAATGGTAAATTGGTTAGGGTTCTATAGTGCTTTTTTTTTTTTTTTTTACCTTAGCTAGGCCTATAAAGTGCTCGCAGTTTACCCAATCCCACACAGACTCACACACCAATGGGATCAGAGATACGATGCAAGGTGTTAGCTAAAACACAAGTTGCATAAAATAAATTCAATGTGTGTCATGAGTTGTTAGTAAAAGCACTTGAAAGTGATTTTTTTTTGTATGTGATGATGGATTATGATTAATTTATTTCTGCTAGGTCCATGGAACTGCTCCAGATATAGCAGGAAAAGACATGGCTAACCCCACTGCCTTGCTGCTCAGTGCAGTCATGATGCTGAGGCACATGGGTCTGCATGACTATGCCAAGAAGATTGAAACTGCCTGTTTTGACACCATTCGAGACAAAAAGGTAAATCTACTTTTCAGGAAATTCAAGTTTCAGATGAACAGTCCTATTCTGATTTCTAATACTTTTTTTAAAATCCATCTTCAAGGTTCGAACAAAAGACCTGGGAGGAAACTCGAAGTGCTCCGAATTCACAGAAGCAATATGTCAGAGAGTGAGGGATATGGATTAAAAGGGACATTAGTGAGGTCAGGAGTTAATTGTAAGGGTCTGGGTCGCTTAACATAATCATGTTGTGTTGTATCTACATATAGCCAAAATATGTATTTTAAAAAAAGACTCAGGAATTCACAATCCTGAATGTTTTATTTATATCTTTGCACACTCCAAGAAACTGTCTTAAATCATTTGACAAAGAGTTACTGTATATGTGACATGCATGTGTGATATTTCTGAACTGTCTGTGGTGAATATTGTCTATTTATTGGTCGAATGTGACTTTTAATGTATTTGACACTGTTATTTTGGGGCAGAGTCCCAATGATCATTTGGGAAACTTGATCTTTAGTGTTTAAGTGGCTTCATATTTATGTGGTTAAAATACTTATTCAAACTTCCATAGCACTAAACTTGCAGACATTTTGCACTAAGTATTCATTCCAAGTATTCATTCCATCGCAAGCAGGTTTTTTTATTTTGCAGCATCAGGAATGTATAAAGAAATATGAATATTACAATGTTTTCAGAACCTCCAGACTTTTTATTCAGTAATATGCCAGTGAGCCTTGTGGCTCCAGTTTATTGCTGGTAAAAGTTAAACCATGTTTTTTTTTAATTTTTTTCCAAAAAGGTTTAAGACACAAACTGAAACCAAAATAGTTGCACAAAATATCAGAGAACTTTCTGTCATGCAAGTTAATAGTATGATTATGAAGAAGTAAAACTAAAATGTTGGCAAGAGAGAAATGTGAATTAGAGACAGAAATATTAGCCAATAAAGAGATGCATTAAAATGGTGAGAATTTCTAAAATGACTAGTATTACAAGAAAATGTTTTATTCACTATTTAAAATATCATTAAATAAAACATTAAATCTGGATTCACTGTTGTTTTTACATTCAACAGACAACATGCAGGTATCTTTTAATTACAGTTAAATTAAATGCAGTGCATTTATATTGTGCTTATTCTAAAGCACTTTAGAAATTATTTTTGTGGCCTGTCATTCACACACACACTGATGGCTACAGAGTGATGATGTGATTTCATACAGTTACACAGTAATCTGTCTAGGAACATGACACTTCTTGATACAGGCTCTCTATGATGTTGTGGTACATCTGTAAGACAACAGGGCGGCGAAGCTTCATTGTGGGACCTGCAACGACAAAACGGCACAATGAGATGTAGATCACTGCAACCTCAACATTGGCGTTCAACACAAAAGCATCTTTTTTGTGTTTCAATACTATGATTAAGCACTTAGCTCAGCAGTCAGCTGATCCATGTTCTGCTAAATTTACCCAGCTCTCCTCCAGAAACAGAGAAGTCCTTCCTTAAAATAGTCCACTTTTGTATGTGTTGGGCATTAGAGGTGGCTGCAGAATTGACTCTGTCAATTCCCCGTTGAATTGCCTGGTACACTTCTTTGTCTTTTCCTCCAATTATATCAGACACTTTGGTTGCTTGGCTGCCTTGCTGTCTGCAATACTCCACAGCCTCCACACTCAGCAGCTCCTCTGTTGGCTCCATGGTTTCTGTATTGCTACAACACTGAAACAAAGAACATAAATCCCAGGCTTTACATATTTCCTCGTAAAGTAGAATAAAGGAAAATTTGAAAGCAAAACACAGCGTTAGAATTTAGCAGCTGCATTTAAATGATATAGGGATTATATAAAGAGACTATGTATACCTCCATTTGGTAAAGCACACCCTGCTGCTTTGAATATTAAAAACTAATGGTAGTTTACCTTTAGGGTCAAAAGCATGGACAAGAACTTCTTCTTGTCTCCGATCAGCATGGCATTGCTGATGAGAGGCAGCTCCTTCTTTACTGCTTCCTCTATGGGAACAGGAGGAACATTCTCCCCTCCAGCTGTGATGATCAGCTCTAAATGGGAAGAGCAGGCACCCTGACCTCTTAGCTGTTTAGGACTCATAACAAGGACAAGGGTCCATATCTTCTGTCTAGATTAACAACATGCACTCAAGTGTGTAAATGCACTGTAAACTGGACCACTAAAGCTGGAGATTTTTCACTACAGCCTTATTTGCTTTGATAGATCTACCTTTAATCCTCCCTGTGATGTACAAGAAACCCTCCTCATCAATCTTCCCCAGGTCTCCAGAATGCAGCCATCCATCTTCATCCAAAGCTTGTCTTGTTTTGTCTTCCATGTTGAGGAAACCCATAAAAATGTTGCGTCCCCAAAAGCAAATTTCTCCTGTCCCGTCAGAGTCAACATTGGCCATTTTGTATCGACAACCAGGCACCACTTTACCACAGCTAAACATCAAAAGAAATGATTTGATACTCATATGATTTACATCCGAAACATAAGGACCACAAATACAACAACATTTTCACAATGCTTGAGTTTACCTTGGTAGTTTGTAAGCTTGAGGACCCGACATGAAGTGAGGTCCTGTGCTCTCGCTCATGCCGTAGGCCTCATATAAACGGATGTTCAGGCCCAGGAAAAACTGCACTGTCTCACTACAGATTGGTGCAGCACCAGAGAAGAACTTCTGGCAGCAGGACAGGCCCAGCTCGGCCCGAAGCTTCTTCAGCACCAGACTGTCAGCCAGGTGAAAGAGGAACGGTTTCTCTTCATCCCTGTAAAAGATAACAAGTTCAATATTTATTGAATGAAATCATCCCTGTTTGAAAAATCCAACCAAGTACATCTACTCGTACTCGTACTCGTACTCGTAGTCTTTCCCCTATCCGGAGGGTCCGGGTTGCAGGGACAGCAGCCTTAGCAGAGAGGCCCAGACAGCCCTCTCACCAGCCACTTCCACCAGCTCTTCCAGGGGGATCCTGAGGCGTTCCCAGGCCAGCCAAGAGGTATAATCCCTCTAGCGTGTCCTGGGTTGGCCCCGAGGTCTCCTCCCTGTTGGACATGCCCAGAACACCTCCCTAGGGAGGCACCTGGGAGACATCCTCGCCAGATGCCCGAACCACTTCAACTGACTCCTCTTGATGTGGAGGAGCAGCGGCTCTACTCTGAGTCCCTCCTGGATGTTCAAGCTCCTCACCCTATCACTAAGGGAGAGCCCAGCCACCCTGTGGAGGAAACTCACTTCAGCCGCTTGTGTCCGCGATTTTGTTTTTTCGGTCATTACCCAAAGCTCATGACCATAGGTGAGGGTTTGAACGTAGATCCACCAGTAAACAGAGAACTTAGCCTTACGGCTTAACTCTCTCTTCACCACGACGGACTGGTTCAGCATCCGCATCAATGCAGACGTTGCCCCGATCCACCTGTCGATCTCCCGCTCCATTCTACCCCCACTCGTGAACAAGATCCCGAGATACTTAAACTCCTCCAACTGAGGCAGGACCTCCTCCCTGACCCGGAGCGGGCAATCCACCCTTTTCTGGCTGAGTACATCAATTTTGTTGTAATAGCTACATCATAAAAGCTATAAATACTTCCCTAAAACTATAGAATGTGCAATGCATCTTCCATATTGTTAAATCTCAGAGGAAATCTTAACAAAATTCAAACTTAGGCTACACTTACTTTTGCAGACAGTTTTGATTGGCTTCCAGACTCACTGACATTGCCCATTTGACCAATTTCTTTTTCACATATCCAGACCGACTGATTCCCTGTTTGATCTTCTCCATCATTTTCTCCCACACCCGCGGGACACCCATGTGGGATGTTGGACAAACCTCCTGCAGTGTAGTTATCAGGCTTCCCTTTTGAGAGAGCATGCAGGGATTTTCAAAAATTGTAGACATAACTGTGGCAATAACATCTGCACATTATTTGCGTTGTTAGACAGTATTCTGCTTCTTAGTGAATAAATTAGGATATTCCTGTTTTTAGACATTAAAACAAAATCAAAATATACTTTTAACTGAGTTTTAGTTTGATTGATTGTCATTTACATAGATGGTATCTATAGGTCTATTTGGCATATGCTGGAATTTAATCCTACAGCCAACATTTGTGTAATTGAATCATTTTTACTACTCACCTTCAAGGCATCTGGTTGTGCAAAGTATACCAGCTCACCCCACTGGATGCCGGTCCAGAGATCATAGATCTGAGCAGCAATGTGGCTGAGAGGCAGGTAACTCACTAGCGACTCCTGTTTATGGTCGACTGGCCGCATGTCTCCGGCCCTGGCGTGGTTGGCGGTCCATGTGATCTGTATATTCATCATAGTGCAAGACAGAATAGTATTTGTTGTTGGTTTAGTTTACCACATGCAACTGTTGCTATAGTCATAATAGCATGCCTCTGAATAAGCACATCCCGACAGTCGTTACTTACATTGTCATGACTGAGCATGACTCCTTTTGGTAAGCCTGTGGTGCCAGATGTGTGTATCAGGACACAGCATTGGTTGGCTTTCTGGCTGCCAATGATGTCATCCAGTTGTTCGTCAGAAACATCCAGGCCCAGCTCTATGAACTCCTCCCACTGTCCACACAGCAATTTACTGCTTGAAACACACTCTGCAGTCATTTCATTTGATCATTTCCTTTGATCATTTCATTAGAAGGACTTACAGTGTACACATGTGAGACCTTCTGCTGGAGCTCTCCACTGTACTGCACTATGGCTTTCAGATGGGGGAGTCTGTCACGTATCTATAGGAGCAGGAGTGAGAGTTTTACCACAGTTTGTTTTGCATATGAGTAAACACTTTACTTTGTACATATATTGACCAGTACCTGCAATATCTTCTCCAATTGCTTTTGGTTTTCTACCACAATAATGTTGGCTTTGGAGTCATTAGCCACATACTGGCAAGCTTCTGGTGAGTTTGTGGCATAAATCCCCATCATGATTCCTCTTTAAACAACAGAAGAGGTTGTTATGAACATGGAACACAAGTTAGTAAATGCGTCATTGCAACAGGAATATCAAAGGAATGAAATAATGGTTAAAGCACATGAACAGTATATTATGTGCAGAGTTATTGACTGATTCAGATTTGTTGTTGCTGAGGGAAGTGTGTATCTCACCCTGCCATGATGGCACCGACTGCAGAGATGAACCATTCAGCTGAGTTGAATCCTAGTATTGCCACTCCATGGAATCGCTCTAACCCAAGCTGTACACATCGACACATTTTTTGGACTTTTCTTTTTTAAAACTCTGGACATTGATAGTGCCATTTACTAAATAAGTAAGGTATTTCTTTGGATAGTATACCTTTATAAAGCTCTTGGCTGCTCTCCGGCACAATCGATAATACTCTGAAAAAGTGATCTTTTTCCATTTGTTGTTCTTCTTGCTGGCGAGTGCATACATGTTTCCATACTTTTCAACGGAAGCTTTAAACATCTGGTGAACTGTGATGGGTTCCTCTGGACATCCTTCTTCTATTCTCAGCCTGACTGAGCCTCCAGCATCAGTGGTCCAAAGAGATCCAGCTGGAGCAAGTGACATGCTAGTAAGTTCTTCTTCTATGTTTTTCTTTCCTGAAACGAGAGAAACTTCACCTCTGAAAAACAAATGCCGTCCTTTCCACAGAGTGATGTAAACTACCTCTATGTCAATGTAGAGAACAGTGGATGTCTGTGCATTTAGACGCAGGTGCTCACAACTCACCTTGTTCTTCATTATCCACCTGCACGTGTGCCATGGACTCCAGAGCTGAGGACGCCACACTGAAACACACAGAGAAAACATGAGCTCCAAACAGCTCGTATACACTCCACCTCAAATTCTGGCAACGAATGTTAGGGTTGCTGTTTTCATTACATCACATGGGTCTAATTTTCAGCTGCATTGTTGACTGAATACAATGCCAGGCTTTTGGTCCAGCCAAAGCCCTCTTTGCTTTGTGTGACAGAGTATATTCCATGAAAGCAAAAAGAACGTTCACTCCCACTCATAAAAAAAATATATTGTTCTTCATGTAGAGTGGAGGCAAAGGCTATTTTCATATCAAGTGAGCAAGAACAGTCAAAACCTGAGCTCAAGTACTTATATGCTGAAGAAATCAGACTAACAAAAGCAGTGATGAGTGACCTGTCCTGCAGTTTGCTTTAGATCTCTCGCTAGTTTGATTATGTTACGATGTGTTTTTGTGACATGCGGTTCAGCAAGCCTCACACACTTCACTGAGTGATGTTAATGTCCTGAATTTTAATTCACTCAGTCTTTTCATATGTCCTTAAAATCTTCCTCAAGTCACACAGTGATTACATTAATCTTTATTACCTCTGCCAAGGAGGTTATGTTTTTGCCGGCGTTTATCTGTTTGTCTGTCAGTCTGTCTGTCTGTCTGTCTGTGTTCAAGATAACTCAAAAACTTATGGACGGATTTTGATGACATTTTCAGGATATGTTGGAAGTGGGAAAAGGAAGAAGTGATTTCATTTTGGGGGTGATCCACAACACCGTCTGGATCCAGGAATTTTTTTAATGATTCTCCTCGTAAAGTCTCTCCTCGAAGGCGTCCATCTTGATATGCTCGCGCAAGCGCAGTGCAGTTGCTTGTATTGATTTTGACACATGCGCAGTTGCTCGCGCCCTCCGCGCCCAGGTGACGCGCTCACATTTTTGGAGCTGCACGCGGACGCCTCCGCGCCTGTCTGCTCGAGCGCTTCCTGACGTGTTCCATGACATTTACGTGACGCGGACCCTCGTGCACCAACGCGGACATACGGACACGGAAAGTATCAATTGGCCTTAACAGTGCTTGATGGAGGTCTGTGCTCTCAGAGTGCTTTTCTAGTTAATACAGCAGCACCAGTAATCCAAAACACTACAGGAACACTAAATCCTTTTACATTTCATACAGAGGTAGTTTTTCTGAAAATGTACAGATTATTTGACAGTAAAGTTGTAGTACAGAACTTCTAAGGGAGTATATTCACAAAGTCTAAATACATCTTCCACTGAAGTTCAAATGGCTCCTCGTGGCTGTGCTAACTTTTCATGGTAGTGTGCCATGTGTGATGTGTTAACACCTGAAATGCTGCCATGTAAACACAACCAGTTTTCATGTCTTCTTCTGAAAGCTCTGAACTGCTGTCATCCTGTTCACTTTCCTCTTCAGTCCTCTTTGTCTTCCTCCAACATGAGGAAAGATGAGTCCATGTCAAAACATGTGTAGGTTCCTGCGACAGAGCTCAGTCTGTCCAGAAGAGTGAGCTGCTTCAGCAGTGCAGCCCCCTGCATCCCTCTGCCGTCAGGCCTGTAGATGATGCTAAAGTAAAAACTAATGAAAGGCTTAATAAAAAAAAAAAGGCAACAGTGAAGCTTGAATCATGTAATTCGAATACATGATTCTGAGGTTGTACATTTTTGTGAAACTATCACAACTGGATAAGTGATTAAAGGATGTTGTTATTCATAGAAAATTATTTACTGTGGTTTTTGATGTCCTCTTCAGTTTTGTGAGGGAGGTTGTCCAGTTTGCCCAGTGCCATTCTTAGATGTCTGTAATGCTGAGTCATCTCCTTCATGACGATTATTTTCTCCTCCTCCAAATGTCTGACGAACACAACCTGATCAAACAGTCGCCTCTTCAAGCAGAAGCAAACAACTAATTAAAGAAAACAGATTAGAAAACAAAAACAAATGATCTTCCAACATCAGAATTGCAGATAACGTTAATCAATGAAACAACAAACAAACTTAAATAGGAAATAAATTAATGGAATTTGTCAAAATTTCCCAGCCATAATTTAAACCCTCTATATGCACCAAAAATGATGGTTGGAAAAACACTTAGCTTACCATCTCCTTGCACATCCCAAGGCAGAACTACATCATCAGAGACACTGCATGCTGCTGCTGCTGTGTCAACTGTTTGAGCAGATGCACAAATGGTGTTGTAGTGCATGATCCTCTCCTCCAGTTTCTTCTTAAGATTCCCCAGTCTCTGCTGTTTGAAGCCTTGTTCGTTACTGTCTGTTAGGTTAAACAAACAAAATCAAATCTTAGAGGAAACAACAACAACAAAAACACTGAGTGCTGAGTGATATTAATTATTATTATTATTAATGACCATTCTGTCGATGGAGATCTTGCTTCTTTCTTCGGAGGGAATAAATGATCTCATCAGTCTCTCTGTAGCTCTTCCTGGCTGCTATGAGCATCATGTCTCTGTTGAAAAACAGAAAAAGCAGGTGGAAAATGTAGCCAAATGTATGACAGGACATTATCAAATTAATTCACAGTCACTGCCGATTGTTTGACATCCTCCACCCACTGTTGTGTTTCCTCCAGTGAGATGTTGAGCTCTTGCTTGAGGGATTCAAGATTTGCTGCTTCAAGTTCTGCTCGCTTTGTAGTTTATTTTGAATGTTATAAAAGAAACAATACTCCCAATCAACTCAGTGTCCAATTTTATGGACTAGCTCAATAACATTAAGATTTATTGTGACATACAATTAATTAGTTCACACTAATTGAAAATTACATTTGTTCTCTGCAGCCTTTCCCTCCAGTTTTAGGCTACTGCATCAGATAAGGTCATGAGCAAAACAATTTCCTTAGCATCCGTCTACTGAAATTAAATATTTACTGAATGTATTTCATGAAGCCACATGTGTGAAATCCCAGTATTAAAAACTGCTAAATGTAAACATTAAATGACAACATAATATAAATATTCACAGTGTAGACTACTTACTTTGACAAATCTCTTCGTCAGTGTCTTGTGGAGATTCTCCACCTTCCAATGGTTTCATCCCATAGCGAGCACACTCATCATATCTGTTCTGCCAACAAAAAAATATGATATTAAATTATAATGATAACATCCAATCATGTTCAAATCTATTTTGTAATCTGATGCTGTACCTGACTTGGTCATGTATTGTGTAGTCAGAGCTGCCCTTGAGAGGAAGCTGTTGACTTGTTCACCTCCTCACCAGTGGTACTTCCTGCACCTTCCTGGTTTCTGCCCCCCCACCTCACCTGTTCCAACACAAATATATCACTTAGTTTTACAATCACGCTCTTGACCCATCTTACCACATTTTATTGAACAAAATGTGTTCCTGTGTTTACTTTTGTATACAGCTCATCTTTAATCTGTCC
>OOFC01023477.1:0-11446 GCA_900323345.1 Pseudochromis fuscus | reverse complement strand
GAAAAGCTGTTTTTTTGTCTTTTTTTCTGCAAATTCTTCAGTTTTCCTTCATTATTATTCACACAGCCCTTTGATCAACTCGAGGAGGGAAAACTGTGAAAAGATGGTTGTGCAATAAATAAATAAATGTTGTAAAATAATAGAAAATAACGAACTTACACAACTTTATATGGAAACTTTTTGTAATTTTAATGCCTAAAATAAAGAATATTTATACATGTAAAAACACAATTACTAATTAACAGACAAATCTATGTAAATTACAAAACTAATACTTCATTTTAAAGATTTATTCACCAATTTGAACTTGAATTTAAAAGTTTAATGTATTAAAATAAAAGTTTGTATTTGTAACAATGTGATAAATTTGTGAAGTCATTTGAAGATGAAAACAGTTTACATTTTTTGGTTCCTCACACTCACGTATTATTGATATTTTGTATTTTTTTCTGTAGAATTACAAATATTTCTAAACAGTGTAGCAGCAAAAATAAACTACATGAGATCAAAGCCAAGCAGCAGCAGTGGTTGTATTCTCAGATAAACTCTTCACATCTCTTCACATCACAAGTCTACAGACGTTGCTGCCATCTGCAGTGTTTGAACTGGAAAGATTCAGTTTGGGATTTTTGTTGTTCTGTGTTTTCACCTCGATCTGTGCACGGAGGGCGTCGCACTCCTTTTTCAGTGCATCCATTTCAGCTTTCTCAGCTGCCATGGCGACGGTTGTTCGGGGATGTTACTGACGAGGGAACGAAAGCGTCACTGCAGAAAGAAAACACACAAAAAGAAAAGGTCGTTTGTTTTCAGGAGGCAGAAGCTTCATGAACAATCCAGTTTGTTTGGTGCCTGGATGAAGAATATCTGCAGAGACAGAAGGTGTGTGAGAACATCTGAGTTTGATACAAAGTCACAGCGACACCTCCCACTTGACCCCGACAGCTTGACCCTGAGGTAAGTGACAGCTCAGGTACGCAGAGATCCTCTGAGCTGAGGTCTGAATATCACCCTGACCCTGATACCTCCAACTGGAGCACTTGGATTGCTGTTGCACCATCAAGTCTAGAGAAAAGATTAGACATGTAGCTGACAGGTGTAATCCCTGCCTGGACCCGAGTTGTAAAGACGTCAGCTCCTGTGATCAATTAAAAGCATAAAGGAGGAGGAGGAGGAGGCTTGGAAAAAGGAGGAAGATGGAGCATTTTATGTCAACAGATAAAGTTAGGAGGAGGACAAAGAAGCTTCTTCAAGCTGTTAAAATACTGAAAGTACAAATATTTGAATGAGAAATGTGCAGCTGATGATCAGAGGAATAAAAAACACAATGTCCACTGAGTTCATGGTGTTTGTGGCTCTCACATTTTTACTGTTGGACATTTTCACCTACACTTATGTTGTGTTTTTAGTTGTTTTTAACTCTGTGATCAGGAAACATCACATTGTCTGATTACATTTAGCTTCAATTAATCAATTCAAGTTCAACAGAATCACATTTTACTTTTGTAAAGTCAACTTTTCAGAGGGCGTCGTCCACAACAAGGTGTTAAAGTCAGCCTCGAATATTCAATTTCTTCTATTATTATTCTTATCGACAGAAATCACCTTTAATTTCTCTTTTATTTTGACCTCACTGCTTCTTGTACTTTGACGTAATTTTAATTTCCCGACAGGCCTGCGTGCAGTAGTGTAATGTATGTGCCTAATGCTCTGTAATAGGATACTGACGTCCGACTAATTTAACGCCAATTACCCTCATGCACGATTCTTCCTGACGCCAAAGGCTTTAAAAAATCTAAACTGGAGGGAAATATTAGTTAATGCTGCAAAATGCACTTTTTACTGAAGTGATCTTTGTTGTATCTGAATGTGAACTGACGCAGTGAGACCAGAACAAGGAGAGAAACAACTTTTGCAGAAGATGATGAAAAATTCTGGATCTCAGTTTCACATGAAGCTAAAACATTCACTGGATCTCAACTGTGAGAATTTGAAGCTTTTGTCCAGTTTTCTGTGGCTGTAACATCTTTAAAGACTCACTGTAAAACTGCTCTTCTACTATTTTTGACATTTCTTCAACTAAAAAATTGGAAAAAATGAATAAAACATGGAAAGTTTAGCTCTACAATGGACAATAAAGCAGTGAAACATCCATCTCTGGGTAGAGGTGGAAGTCCAGGATGAGGCCTACGTGCAGGAGGGGCGGCGGCAGCGGTGGTGGCGGTGCTGGTGGTGGTGGTGGTGAGGGGGTTTGGGGTTGGGTCGCTGCAGGGCTTTAAATCCCGGCTGGAGATCTTACAGGAAGCTTTACCGGTCAAATCTCCTGTCATCCGATTACGGACTGCTCTTTACCTCAGGATCAGCCAGCGAGGGAGGGAGGGTGGCGGTGGTGGACGGTGGAAGACGTGGAGGGTTTGTTAGTGTCAAAGCCTCCAAACCAGCTCCTCCTGGGTCTCTGGACACATCAGCACTATCTCTGCTTCACCTGAAACTCCTTCCTGGAGCTGAACACACTCACTGAAGCTGATGAACTGTGGCTGTGTGTTAGACACTGATAAAAATCTTGCAATGGCAACGTTAAAAGTTGCAAAGCTGCAGCTGACAAAGTGAGTTTTGGCCTGTGAGAGATCAGGCTGCAGCTTACTGCCGCTACACCTGAGGCACCAATCCTCTTTAGCAGCTTCCACACAATCCAAAGATCACCTTCAAAGGGTTTAGGGAATCATAACTTCAGCACTGATGAATCATTCTGTTGCTTGCAAGAAAATGATGCTTCGAAATGAAAAACACTAAGAGCTACAACTAAACATTATAAAATCACTCAGAAGTGAACTGAACATCCATGCAGCCTCACTGGAGATGCACAAACTCTTTTAAAGGTTTTACAGAGACAGCAAATCTCCAGTTATGCACAAGCTATCCGTCAAGTTTAGCTGGTTTTGCACAGAAACTCCAAAAGTCAACTTTCTGTTTCTCAAATTTAAAAAGCAAAAAGTCACAAACTGAGACTTTGCATCTTCTCTGGATCTCCTCCTAGAGCAGAGCAGGCAGCTGAGTGCAAGTACAGATGCATGAAAAGGAAGAAATTCACCTTGTCCACACACTACGTGGTCCCGTCTGTTCCTCTGCACCGGTGCAGCTCCTGGTCCCTCGACACCTCTCGGCTGAGCTGCTCCACAGTCCGTCCCTGGGGAATCTCCACCTGCTCGCTGGCTCCTCCGACGCTCTCGCCCGGCAGACTGCTCGCAGCTTTGCTTGTGAAAAACTCTCTCTTCCTCCACAGTGAAGAACAGATGAGGATTGGAGGGGATGAAGGAGATAAGGGATGAAGGGATAAAGCTCAAAGATGGAAATAGAGAGGGAAGGAAGCAGAGAGAGGGAGAGAGAGAGAAGGGAGAGGGAGCACGGCGAGAGGAGGCAGGTAAACCGATTGGAGGGAGAAAATCAGGTTATGAGGTCAAAAGACAAGAGCAGGAGGAGAAATGAAAGAACACGGCAGGAGGAGAAAGGCGACAGGTGGAGAGGAAATGTGAGAATATGAGAGAGGTTAAATAAGAGCTGCAGAGCTGTGCACAAAGTGACACCTGCTGCACAACACAAAACCACAATCATACCTGAATATTAATCAGTCTGGTCGGTCAGTTTAAGGTGTAAAAAATGCAGAAGCATGTCAGATAATCACATTGGAGACATTATTTCAGTGGCTGGTTGGATTTACTGAGTGTTGGACTGTGGTGCATGTGTGTTGTCAGTGATATCAGGAGGTGACACCTGATTTCTGCACCTTTTTCATCATCATCATCATCATCATCATCATGGATGGATGGTCTGGAGCGGAGGTTGACGGGGGCGAATTGGTTTGTCAGAGCTAATGAGCTGAGCCCGGTTAATCAGGGTCTAATGGGATATCCGGGGACGGCCAATCTCGTTAGGGAATTAGAGCAGGTCAGGCTAAACGTGCGTCACACCTGACACACAGCAAAGGCAAAGTGGATCAAGAGTCAAAGGTTCTGCCTCAAAAACAAGACTTTTTTGCTGTTTTAGTCCAAACTGGTGAAGGAGGTGAAGAGCAGAGCTGATCATCTGTGCTGTGGAGACACTTTGAGGTGGAGGTGATGAAATGGATGAAACCTCCTGCAGAGCGACAGGCAGCAGAGCAGGAGGCATCCAGAGCACCAGGGGAGACCAGGGAGGCTCGGGATTGGTCGGTCGTCCATCAGAGGAGATCTGGTTTGGCCCGCCTCCCTCAGCTTCTGGGTTGGGATGAAAGAAACTATTTTAATGAGACATGGGTGAAGTCAGAGGTCAGGATCTCAGGGGTGAAGCCTGAAGTTGGATCTTTTGTTTTGCCTGAATTCAAAGTTATCAGAGCTTCCTGAAGCAAAACAGTAAAGTTGTGTCACAGCAAAATATGCTAAAAAAATCCCTTTGAGCTGAGTCTGGGGTTAATCCTCTGAGTTTTCATCACTGCAAGTGGATCCTGTCACATCACAAATAAAACATCCCTTAGTGGAGCTTTTTGTGATGATGATGATGATGATGATGATGATGCAGGATGCAGCATGACCATATCACCACCATAGAGTCTTTACAGGAGATGGATGTAGTCACTGTTCAGTCCATGAGGAGGAGTGAGGAGGTCTGACCCAGAGAATAAGAAGAAGTATCAGCAAAGTTTCATAGTTAATATAAAAGTAAGAAAAAGTCCACATGGAGTCTGAAAAGTGAAGAGCAAAAAGTGAACGTATTGATGTTTTTATTTTATAAGAGGATGAAGGTTTTACTGTGACTGGTCTGAGGTTTTGGACATTTGGTTCAGAACCATCTCAGCACAAGATGAAGATTGAAGTGAAGTCTTAATGGAAACAGAGCCAGGCATCAGTGGTTTTTAAAGAGTTAACTTTGTGACTTTAATGCGTCAACTGTTTATAGAAATAGACGCAGCAACTGGCAAATAAAGTGTAATACCACCAACATCCACCAGGTGCTGCTCCAACTGACTTCCCTTCAAAAATCCTCATCTTCAATCCTGAAATATTCATTTTCTCCACAAGTCATTCTGATGTCATCAGATAAAGTCAAGTCTTCTTCTCAGAGATCTGGGGGGAGGAGTTAGGGGCGGGGCTAGTCTGATTGACAGGTGGTCCATCTGGAGGAGTTAGGGGCGGGGTCAGTGTGATTGACAGCTCAGTGGGACCGGTGCTGATGTCTCACACACATCGGCAGCATCTTCCTGTTCCAGAATTAGACCCGCCTCCTCACTCCTCCCTTCATGTCCAAATATGGTCACTTCTGCTCCAAAAAACCAACAAACACCAAACTCCTGGCTTCAAGATGCGAGTCCACAACTGCAGTCACTACGTCCACCTCTGATTGTCAGGTATAAAGCAGGATAAACAGTAGGTGGGACAACAGGACATGAACCCCTAGTAACGACCACACATGGAGGAGGAGACAGCTGCAGGACTGACAAAAGACAAAGAGGAGGACACATCAAACACACCTGGACAAATGAGACACAGGTGGAGGCGGTCAGGGTGGGACAGACGGTCAAAAGACACAAGAAACAGAAACTCATACAACAATGATCAGGATGTTTTCCCACAGTATCTGTCAATTAACATCAATCTGTTTAAAATTACAGACAAAAATCTTCATCTGAGAAATATAATTACAGAGGTAATCATGAGTTCATGAGGAGTGGCTGCAGAGTATTTGCAGGGAGGAGGGGGCGGGGACAGATGATTCCCATGATGCATTTCAACATGTGGCTGCAGGTGTGAAAATGAATGAATCTCTTTAACGACACGACTGAATCTAAAAGCCGATGAAATTCCAGGAGACATCAGAACATCTCCCTCCTTAGATCCTGGTAATGTAATCTGATTACTACACTACAGCCCTTAAGCCACCAGTCTCCTCCTCCTCCAGCATCCTGGTATCCAGCGTTGTCGTCGTCACGGTGATGTTTGGTGGCCTCCCAAACATCAGCAGATTAAGGCCTCACCTCCACCCTCCTGCTTTTACAGATTGATGCAACAGGTTCTGGCTCCGGTCTGGTGACATCACACGGTGACATCAGCGTTACGCAGCCACTGGTCGGCCTGGTGGTTCATCAACAGGTCGCACTCCTCACAGTGTCCCGGGACTCTGCAGAACTCATATCAATAAATATCATAAACATGTTGGAAATACTCAAAGATTTGATCACATCACATCAGATCACACAGATCAATATCAGGGGATTTAACCACCAAAAGATTTAGTTTTCACTCATCACAAATATCTTTTACTTTCTTTGTCTTTTAAAAAATGTCAAACAAGGATGGAAATAAAATTTACACTGTAAAAAACCCTCCAAAAGTACCAGAAACTAACAGCTCATAAAAACACAGCATCCTTCCATCATTAAAACTTGAACTTTGCATCAGTTTTATCTAATTTTCTGGACTTTTAAATCTTTAATGAAGGATATTTACACATAAAAGACATTTATTTCATATTTTTTCAATAAAACCATGAAATGTTTTTTTAATCAGTTGAGTTAAAATCTATGTAAAATGACAGAATAGAAATATTAATGTAATTGTTATTCATTTGATCAACTTTTAGAAATAGATTCAGGGTATGAAGCATGAATGTATCAGTTTTATTTATCATTTTCAAAAATACATTTGAAGCATGTGGCTTCAAAGAACAGAAACAATGTGTAACTTTACAGATTTATTTTACACTGTTTAATTTTCTGCTGATTCTTTGTGCTCTGTGATTTAAAAATAAAATAATGTTTTTGTACAAAGAAAAATATTCATACTTGTAAAAACAATGAAACATGTATTTAGTGCTATATGTTATCTGTCAATTATTAACAAATCTACATTAAATATCATTGTTACTTAAACATTTACAGAGTTGAACAGGCTTCACTGATCATTTTATTATTGATTATTTTACAGTGATTCTCACCTCAGTGGTTTCATCATCTGCATTTTCTTTTCTTCAAATAAATAAGTTATTAAAGTATCATAGAGCCGTGTCATCACTCGTGGATTCATTTGCTTTGTGACCGAGGTGATTATGTTTTGATGTGTTTCAGATGTTGTTGCCATGGAGACACGTCTCTGTTTCATTGTCTTTGTTTGATGTGCTGATGGACGTGTCCCTCTCAGCGGGTGTGTCTCTGTCTGTAAGTCCCGCTCTGTAATCCGGGTTAATGAAGTGTGACAGGAGAGGGCGAGCTGACTTCCTGATAACTTCCTGCGGTAACGAGCTCAGGAGGGAAGACCCCGCCCCCTCAACCCCGACCGACCCACAGCAGTGATGCTCTTAGCCCACTTCACAGGACAGGACCCGAGGCTGGATGTAGGTCTGAGTTTTAACCCAGCACCGGGTCAGAGTTGGACTGATTACATGTTGAGATGGTTTAACCCAGAAAATCTGGTTTTACTCACAACTGTTGTTCCCACTTCATATCTTGTTGTTTTTATCAAATGTTTTGTTGATTCTACTCAAAGTCTTCTTGTTTTTATCCGTTGCTGGTTTTCACTCAGAATTTGGTTGTTTGAACTCAATTTTTTTCCTTTTCCTCAAAGTGTATTGTTATTACCCAGAAATGTTGATTCCACTTCATATTTTGTTGTTTTCATCCAACATTTGCTCGTTTTCACTCCGTATGTTGTTGTTTTTATCCCTAATTCTCTTGTTGTTATCTGACATTTTGTTGATTTTACTCAAAATGTTGTTTTTATCTAAACATTAGTTTCAGAATTTTATTTTTTCCCTTTAATTTAATCTTGTTTAGTCAGTTTTCACTTTGTATTTGCTTGTTTTTGCTCAGTATTTTGTGTTTTTATGAATCATTTTGTTGTTTTTACCTAAAGTTTAGTGTTTATCCAACATGAGCTTGTTTTCACTCACTTTTTTAGTAATTATTATTATGATTATATTTTTTATCCACTGGACAAAAACAGCCCATCTTACTGGGCTACATTAACTCAGTGTGTAGATGGTCTAATATTAACTCAGGGTTAAACCAGCCCAGCATGTACGCAGGTGATGAGGAACAGAAATAAGGAAAATTATTAGAGAACAGAAATTAAAATATTCTGTCAATAGAAAAGTGCTGTTGCAGTTAAAACTTTAACTTTCTCTCCCTTATAAATGTTTTTCTCAGAGAAATTAGATATAAATTATTTTTTTTAGGCTATAGGCAAAAAAAAGTTGATCACACACAACTAATCAGGTTCTTTATTACTGATTTCATACAAAATTTTCCAAATACAAATTAATTAAATGGTAAAACAAAGTAAAAATACTAAATGAAAAGTCTGAAGAGTAAAAAAAACACTTTATTTTGAACATTGAAAACTTTTTCCACTTTAAAAAACTTTTCAAAACATCACACACAACTCCACCAAAAACTAATTTATAATCAGTTTGATTTGAATTGTGACCTCTCACTCTCTCAGATAATCAATACTCTGACAGCAGGTTGTTTGTGTCACTAGTGCCACCTGCTGGACAACAACAACAACAACAGCTGAGATATTACAGACAACAAATGAAGTGGATTTGATTTATTTATTAGACTGTGTCGCGTTATCAGTTGATTTAAGGTTTCATTTTCTAATATATTTGTTTTCTATACAAAACAACCAAAAACATGAAAAGGAAATATCTTCACCTGATCAACATGTTTCTCCTGGAACCTTCAGATCAATGAATTTGCCTGCAAATAATCAAACTGCTGAATTTTGATGGAGAAGTGGAAACATCAGATAATCAGTGTTGACTCCTGTCAGAGGTTTTAAAGCTGAGACTCAGTTTCAGTCCAAATATCTCATGAAGAATAAAACTAAACATCAAACCCAGTCAGACATTAAGATACAAAACAAATGTCTTTACTTCTTATTTCCAGGATCCACAGGACACAGCAGTGGAGTTTCACTTCATGATTTATGTGTTTTAAAAAGCTCCAATCATGAGAGCTCATGAGAATTAAAGCTTCAACATCTGTAAGTTCTCACAACATTAACTGGTAAACAACACAACACAAACACAATCAAAGAAACATGAATCTGAATCTTTAATCCCTGAACTAAAGTCTAAAAGTTAAAAATCTAAATGATTGAAGTGGTTAAAGCACAAACTGGATACAAGAGAAGGACGTAGTCACTGTGACGCCACCTGCTGGTTTGTGGACATTTTGAAGTCACTAGTTTGACATTTGAAAGCGGCCATGTTGGTTTTTGGAGCCAAGTGACCATATTTGGATATAATTAATATCAAACAAGCCACGCCCCTAAATTTTCCTCTTCTTGAAGCCTAATTTCTACTCGATGAAATTTGTTTTTCAATACTGAAAATGACCATTTTTGAACTGAAGTCAATCGGAGGCAGCGTTTTTAGGAGCCGCCCTCTAGTGGTCACTGGTGGTATTGCACATTTTTGCCCTTCTTCTGCATTCGGCTTCACTTTTGAGACCCGCTGCCTACGTCCATCTTTTACGTAGCGATGGGTTTAAGGCACTGACTCACATTTGTGTTGGTAAAGCAGCACAATCCCACTGCAAAGGTCCAGAAAGAGACTCGACTGAAGCTTTAATGATCACATGTATAAAAACTAGAGGTGGGACTTTAACGCATTGATTATGATTAGTTAATTACAAAAAATTAATGCATTTCAAAAATTAATGCATTTAATCACTGTTTGCATTTCAAACAACATGAAACGTTTGTCAGTGGATGATTTCCTGGTGCATGATCACACTAACACACACACCAGAGCTCAGCTAACGGACGCCAACATGGAGGAATCAGAGAAAAGTGAAATTTCATCCTGTCAAATGACCATTTATATTTCTGTTTTACTGTTTTACCAGAAGAAGAAAGAAGGAGAAACGGCACTTTATTTTGAATAGTTTTTTTTTTACCATTTAAAGTCAATACTGTTCTGAATAAAGTCTTCGAAATACTTAAAATGGTACTTTAACTTTACGTGTTCAATTTTACCCAGCGGTATTTTCTTTTCATTTTTCTACTGCAGTAAATTCATGTTTCCAGACATGAAGAGATTGGGTTTACAGTATTTATATTTGTGTCTATTTTTCAATTCAATCGTCCACAAAAATCCATTAAAATAAAAATAAACGTTGCGTTTTGGGGCAAAGTTTGTCATGTGATTAAAAATGTGATTAATCGAGATTAATTAATTACAAAGCCTCTAATTAATTAGATTAAGTTTTTTAATCAAGTCCCAACAATAATAAAAACAAGTAAATTCACAACTGCAGCGACTGGCGTCCGTCAGTTTAGAGGCAGTAACAGTAAGGTAGTGTGTGTGTGTGTCTGTGTCTCTGTGTGTGTGTCTCTGTCTGTCTGTCTGTCTCTGTCTGTCTCTGTCTGTCTCTGTCTGTCTCTGTCTGTCTGTCTCTGTCTGTCTCTGTCTGTCTGTCTCTGTCTGTCTCTGTCTGTCTGTCTCTGTCTGTCTCTGTCTGTCTCTGTCTGTCTCTGTCTGTGTCTGTCTGTGTGTCTGTCTCTGTCTGTGTGTCTGTCTGTCTGTGTCTGTCTCTGTCTGTCTGTGTCTGTCTCTGCCTGTCTGTGTCTGTCTCTGTCTGTCTCTGTCTGTCTCTGCCTGTCTGTGTCTGTCTGTCTGTGTCTGTCTGTGTCTGTCTGTCTGTGTCTGTCTGTGTCTGTCTGTCTGTCTGTCTGTGTCTCTCTCTCTCTGTCTCTGTCAAACAAAAGATCAATTGTCCTTGTCCTTTCAAAGTGACCAGTGGGTGTTTCCTCCAACAGACACAATCAACAGAACAAACTCCTTCCTATAGATAACTGATTGATCCAGGACGTCCTCGGTGCTGCTGACAGACAAACAGCTGGTTCTGGTTCTGGAGGATTGTCAGTCAAGTGAAACACATCCACAGACGAAGCCATCCGTCTGGTTTTCTGCACATCTTTTAAAAGTTAATGAATAAAACAGCGCAGCACCACCGGGAACCACAGGGGGCAGTGTGGCCAAATATTTCACCAGATACACAACAAAGAATTTTTAAAAAAGTTTTTAAGGGGAAATTTTGCAATTTAGTAACATTTGCTTAAAGATTTCTATGATGTTATGTTGCATCCATGTTATTACCACCTCCTCCACCAGCGCCATGTTTGTTTAGGTCAGAAACCTTGGACTCTGTGGCGCCCTCCAGTGGATCAATCCCACAGCTTCCACAGGCAACAAGCTACATCGACTAAAGTATTTTTCATAGCGCAGCAAATATCTAAAAACTCCAGCGTGACCAGTCCTGTGTGAGTGCATCACTGATGTTTCATAGTTTTTGTGCAAAGTTTCTTGAAATGCTCACATCTCCTTCTCGCAGATGAAAGGTAAGGACATGCTGCAGGGGGCGTCGTACCAGCTGCTGATCGGCTTGCGCTCCAACACCCGTGTTTTCACGATG
>OOFC01023476.1:17216-32875 GCA_900323345.1 Pseudochromis fuscus | reverse complement strand
ACAGTCCATGATACAGCCCACTTCTATATACAGTCTATGATCCAGACCACTTCTATATACAGTCCATGATCCAGACCACTTCTATATACAGTCTATGATCCAGACCACTTCTATATACAGTCCATGATCCAGACCACTTCTATATACAGTCCATGATCCAGACCACTTGTATATACAGTCCATGATCCAGACCACTTCTATATACAGTCCATGATCCAGACCACCTCTATATACAGTCCATGATCCAGACCACTTCTATATACAGTCCATGATCCAGACCACCTGTATATACAGTCCATGATCCAGACCACTTCTATATACAGTCCATGATCCAGACCACCTGTATATACAGTCCATGATCCAGACCACTTCTATATACAGTCCATGATCCAGACCACTTCTATATACAGTCCATGATCCAGACCACCTCTATATACAGTCCATGATCCAGACCACCTGTATATACAGTCCATGATCCAGACCACTTCTATATACATTCCATGATCCAGACCACCTCTATACAATGCACATGTGTAAATGATGAACTGATAAAAATGATACATTTTCTTAAGCCGTTTCAGGATCATAAACTTGTTTGTTCAAAGCTAGTTCATTAAATGTAAATGTTTTCATCATGTATGTGGAAAACTTCGGTGGAGTTGTTATTTCTAGGTTATAACTGGTCCGGCCTACTTTAGATCAGATTAGGCTGCATCAGGCCCCTTTGACGTCCCTGACTTAAAGGTTACGGGTGAGGGAAGGGTGGCCTCTAGTGGTGAACTGAGGTACTGCCCAGTGAGTTTTAAGTAGTAGCAATTAGTACCAGTAATTGCTTGAGCCAGTACAACTGTGTAGAGCTCTGAATGATTTAGTTAGTTCACTCTCACACCAACTCTTCATTCTCTTTATTTTGTTCAACACCCAACAACAAAACTGTTTGCATCACCAGTGTGAAGTCCCGGATCACACACGACTCAGAAAATTAATAATTGCATAATAAAACCAATGAAGAGCATCAGCAGCTGTGAGTGATCCACACCAGGTTACATCCCTACCATCACATGCATACAAGAAACAACAGACACCAAGCTGGTCACATATGTCCATGTCTGTGGTCAGTTAAAGTAGAAGTATGTAAGAAGTAGCAGCAGCTTAATGTGGCAAATATGAGCATCGTTATTTTTGGATGATAGACTGAAAATAGTTGAAAATGTTCCCGGCGAACGAGTCAAGAGCCTGGCTGGTCCATGAAAGGATGCATGTGACAGGAGGTTGTGATCGTCTCTCAGGCAATAATAAAATTAAAGCTTCTTGGAGGTAGGACTCAGATCTCTGAAACATAAGCATGGACCCTTAGACAAACTGCTACAATGCTACGGACCTGAAGCATCAGTCTGATGTTAGTACGTCAGGTAAAGAAGAGGATTCAAATAAATACACACACAGGGCGAGAGTTTGTTATATTTAGAGCCATAAGAAACGTTACAGGCATATTCGACCATTTAGGAACAAGTCTGTCCAACTGTGCAGCTTCCACCTGCTGAGCCCCGGTGATGTCAGAGCATCGGTTAAAATGCTCTGACATCACCGGGGCTCATTTGAAATGGCAGCCTCTGTGAGATTTTCAGAGATGACTTCGAGATGGAGATCTTTGTTGTATGAACTCTTTATTTCCAAACATGTCGTGACTGTATCTTCTCCACAGGTTGTCTACTCCTTTGACCTGAGATGGAGTTTGTCAGAATGAGCTGTAGAGACAAAGATGAGCTGTACCTCCATGTGTGTAGGTCACAGCGCAGAGTGCTAATGTTTACACACCACATCAGTGCAGCCATGATGTTTCTCTCACTGGGTTCACGACAATTACTCAGTTTCTAACGGGTTCTGTTGGTTCTGAGCATAGTGCTGTAAATGGATGAGACGTGTCTGTAAGTGCTGTATGTTGAGGTCCTACATGTTGCCTTTCAGCAGCTTCTGATGACGAACATTTGATACAGAAACATATTTATCATCAAGAAAACCTGCAGCTGCTGTTCTCTCCACACCGGTGGGATTTTTGTGATGCAAACCTTCACAAACTTATTTAATAAGAGCTCACACTGGAGGAACAAGAGTGCTTTGAACTCTACGTCCATCTTTCTACAGAGTCTGACAAACTCCACCCCGGCTCCTTCGTGTGGACCAGCTCGCCTCTCACACATTCAGACTGGGCAGTTCAACAAAGTAAAGATAAGTATGACACATGTAGCACAACAGATGGACTGCTCCGTCTGTTACTGGTCTTTATCTTGTTGGTAGATGGACAGCGTCCGGGCTGACGGGTCGGAGGCGTTGATCCATCGAGGCATCCAGTAGTGGGGGACCCACTCTGCCCGGCCCGGGTAGTGCTTCTCAAACACCTGTCTGAAGTAGTAGGCCTCTTTGGTGCGCGGGGGGTTGAAGGGGTACGTCTTGTGGGCCTTCGCCATCTGGTCGTCGTTCACCTGAGAGGAAAGTCACACACAGAGCGTTTACCTCCTGCAATGACTTTCTATTACTAGCTGGAAAAATGAGACAGCACAAAACTGTTTTCATCATTGTCCGTGTTAAACCCTGTGAAATGATTTTGAGGTCAGTAATCTCCATGAGATCCTGTATTTCAGTGAACCAGCTGCTCCTCCTCTCATTTTAATCCCACATCATTTTATTCTGAAGTGACTCTGAGGAAAGTAGTCTGCATCACATCAGCTCAGCATCAAATTCAGCTTTTCTACAGAGGAGAGAGCAGCTGAAGGTGTTTCTGTAAATCTGATGGAAAACGATCAGGAACAGACAGAAAACTGAAGCCGTCTGTAGAGCTACACTCTGTCCACTCTGTGGTCACCTCTGAGACTTGGTTTTACTTCACAGCTGATGCACAAACACAGATTATCAACCTGTTCTGCAGCATCTTTGTACTTCTCAGCAGGTTTCTGGAGGTTTTTTTGTTGATCGTGGCCATGATGGCTTTTTGGAGCCAGAAGTGACCATATTTGGATATGAAGGGAGGAGTCAGGAGGACACTGTCCAATGTGTGTGAGACTGTAGTTCAGGTCTGGTCTCAGTCATCAAAGCCAGTAACTCCTCCTCTTCTCTCAGCCTAATATCTCCTTAATGAGATATTAGCTTCACATTTGAGCCCCGGCTACTGTGTCCATGTCCAGTCTGTGGATGTGACTGACAGCTGACAGCTGAGTGGACATAACAGTGTGTCATCACCTGCTGCTTCCAACAGTTATCATGGAAATGTTGACATCCACAATTGTGTGACAACAACACAAAACTGTCTCCAACTGTGTGACATGTCTGACAGTCCCATTAACAGTGAGATGTCTTTGTCCGAAATATAGGAAATAATAACGTGAGAGATGCAGAGTCAGCTGTGTGGATTATTTTGTTGTTTTAGTTTTGTGTGTACATCCATCACCTGCAGCTGTGTGACCATAGGACACCTACCCATTACTGAAGATACTCTGTATAGGATAAATATAACCTTTAAATGTTATGTTATAAGCATCTATATAAGCGTCTGCTTCATCCATCCCCTTTTAAAACCGTGCTTTTGTTTATGTTGTTGTTACTTGTTTATGTAAGATGTACTGTGTGCAGGTTTGAAATCAATTTCTATAATCTATTTGTTATGTTATATTATGCAACGTTATGTTATGCTATGTTGTTATGTTATGCTATGTTGTTATGTTATGCTATGTTATGCTATTTTATGTTATGCTATGCTATGTTATGCTATGCTATGTTGTTATGCTATGCTATGCTATGTTATGCTATGTTGTTATGTTATGCCATGTTATGCTATGTTGTTATGTTATGCTATGTTATGCTATTTTATGTTATGCTATGCTATGTTGTTATGCTATGCTATGCTATGTTATGTTATGCTATGTTGTTATGTTATGCCATGTTATGCTATGTTATGCTATGTTGTTATGTTATGCCATGTTATGCTATGTTATGCTATGTTGTTATGCCATGTTATGCTATGTTATGCTATGTTGTTATGCCATGTTATGCTATGTTATGCTATGTTGTTATGTTATGCTATGTTATGCTATTTTATGTTATGCTATGCTATGGTATGCTATGCTATGTTATGCTATGTTGTTATGTTATGCTATGTTATGTCATGCTATGTTGTTATGCCATGTTATGCTATGTTGTTATGTTATGCTATGTTATGCTATTTTGTTATGCTATGCTATGCTATGTTATTTTATGTTATGCTATTTTATGTTATGCTATGCTATGGTATGCTATGCTATGTTATGCTATGTTGTTATGTTATGCTATGTTATGTCATGCTATGTTGTTATGCCATGTTATGCTATGTTGTTATGTTATGCTATGTTATGCTATTTTGTTATGCTATGCTATGCTATGTTATGCTATGCTATGTTGTTATGCTATGCTATGCTATGTTATGCTATGTTGTTATGTTATGCCATGTTATGCTATGTTATGCTATGTTGTTATGTTATGCCATGTTATGCTATGTTATGCTATGTTGTATGTTATGCTATGTATGTTATGCCATGTTATGCTATGTTATGCTATGTTGTTATGCCATGTTATGCTATGTTATGCTATGTTGTTATGTTATGCTATGTTATGCTATTTTAAGTTATGCTATGCTATGGTATGGGATGCTATGTTATGCTATGCTATGTTATGAGACAGAGTGACTCATAAAGTTTGTAGTATTTCTCCAGTATGAAACTTTTTAAACATTTTAAAATAAATCTGGAACATTTCATGTGTTTATGTATCATCTTTTCTGTGTCATTTTCAGTCATTACGAGTTAGATACATTGTAAATATGACCTACTGTAAATAATCTTCACTGCAAACCCTCGGCTTTATTTTGACTAAACGAGTCATAATGCTTTAAAATAAATAAACGTAAAAATTAAGTTTCTACAGGGTTCCTACACATTTTAAAATTCAAACCTCCATACTTATCCAGACTTGTGTAGGAACCCTGTTTCTGTCTAGGTTTAAACATATTTCATGAAAACAAGTAAAATATATAAATGGAGCCATAATATGCAACAGCTGACCATTGACTGAATTGTTATTAAAAGGTTAAAAAATAAGTTACCGAGAATGTTTTTTTAGGATTTTACAACTAAACAATATTATTGTTGAATACTCAGTAACACCGACACCTACCACAGACTCGAGATGATCCTGCAGGCAGGTGTACCAGGACTTCTTCACCGACATGATGCCATCACTGAAGGCTTCTTTGCGCCGCCACAGGATCTCTTCAGGGATCAGGTTCAGGCCTTTGAAGGACTCCCTCAGGAGGTGCTTCTCCACCCCGTTCTGCTTTCACAGGACAAACACAACATTGTATTCACAGAGCAAAGCCTCCAAATCATCGCTTGGTGGATCCAAAAGAGGCTGACCTTAGGAACTCTCATCTCCTCGGGCAGGGACAGGTAGTACGCTGTGAATCTGTGGTCCAGGAAAGGCACTCGGAGCTCCAGGCTGAAACACAACCAGCAGCAGAAGATCAGCTGAGACGCAAACTAATGTCAGATAATTACAGATAATTATTATTTTTTAAATGTTGGTTTAATCACTCCAGAGGACACCTCTGCTCGTCCTGGTCACTCAACCTGCAGTCCAACCTGTCAACCTGCTGTTAACAGCACAGTTCAGATTATCACCAGGACACATGGACAGAGTAGTAGCAGCTGTAGTAGTGATCAGTAGTTTGTTGGAACTATATTATTAGTTAGTATGTAGGACTAATTTTATCTAGTAACGTTAGCTAGCTGTGATTGTTTGATTGGGTTTCAGTGGTCCAATCAAATTTCCCCAAACATTTTGTCCAGCCTACCTATGCTGTTTTTGTCAGAAACACAGGATGATACAGGATCATGTCGTTTCAGGTGGACTTCAACACACCTACATCTTGTTATTTTTTCCCCTTATTAAAGGATTTTTTATTCTTGCGGCCAGATTAAAGAGGTTTCATGAAGATGACTAAAAGCTGTGACACCAGATTGATTAGAACAATTTCTGATCTCTGTGCAGAAAAACCACTGACATAATATAATATTATAGATTAGAAAATAATTTCCTGACCCCCTGAATAAATTGACGTGTCACCACACAGCATAGTGATGAAAATTTAAAGGATATTTCTATCATCAGAAACTCAATGAGCAACTATTAGAGTGCATGTAAATTGTTACATCACACTCTGAGCAGAGGACCTGTCCCTGCAGAGGACGTGTCCCTGCAGAGGACTGACTGTAAGCCAGTGTGAACACAGTGCAGGTGGTGTTTCTGAGGTCTGACCTGCTGGTGTTGAGGAGGTTGTGTGTCTGAGTGAGGAGTGTTACCCGTGTGCAGCGGTGGTGCGATCAGCCCGGAGGCCGTCGAACAGGTAGAGCTCCTTCAGCAGACGGATGCTCTCATCTGATCCTGCTTTGGGAGTCGGAGCCTGGAGGAGGAGGACAACTGTTAATCTGAGGGAAAACTTCATGAAACATTTTCTGTAGTGCACAGCTGGTGGGACTGATGGGACTCACAACCTAGACTAGTTGCTGCATGATAGAATTTACCAGAAGAAAAAAAAAGTCAGTTATTTAAAAAAAGAACCTAATATAAAATGTTGTCTCAGAGTAAGTTGTATAAAAAAAGTTACAGTGTAGAATTTGATTTTAAAAATAGTTATTTTATTACAAAAAGGTGACAAAGTTTACTTTTCATTATTTTGCCAAACAACTCAGTGGTTTCAGAACATGTTATTTGTTTCTCTGAATTTCCAGGGTGTTTGTCTCAACATATTCCAGGTTTTCCAGAGCAGGTGAGAATCCTGCCAGAAACTTCTGTATAACATTGACCGTCTGACCTGATGACATGCTCCATGTCTGACAGGTAGAAACCAGTGACCTGAGACAGCCTAATATAACAGGGTGTTTTATTGGTAATAAAAGCTGGGGTGTCATGGTGATCCAGCAGTCCTGTGTACACATCACTGTGCCAACACCAGAGCAAACCAGATCAGTGGTGACTATCACTGGTTTAAAAAGACTGTTATTATTTGACCGTCCACAGTCTTCTTTCAGATCACAGCAGCAGGGAGGGGTTTGTCCTCTGGGGGGCAGCAGAGACCAGGTGTTTTACATTTAAAGGTTCAGGGAGGCAACAAACGTCCGAGTGAGGAGGGGGAGAAGTACGACACCTCATCCAAACTCCAGGTGACACAGTGTCCATTAGTTTTCAGTCAGATCATCAGCGAAGCAGATAAAATAAAATAATGTTGATGGTTTGTTGTGGAAACCAGTAGTTAGGTGTGTTCCCAGCTTTAGGCAACAAACAAGCCCCAGCCTGCTAGCAGGGTTAGCCTTTAGCTGCAGACACTGCGGGACATTGAATCTTGTTCATCACTGAGGTCACATTACAGGTTTTACTTCATGTAATTACAACCTGTGACTCCTGGACTCACACTGTGACTCTTATTTATATTGTATATAAATATTTTATTATATTTTATTACCGATGTGTCTTTTTATGGGTCCTGAGAAACCAATTTCTTTCCATTCGTTTACTATGTATCATGATATAGAAAGACAATAAAAATCATTAAATCCTTGGAGCCTACGACAGCTCCAATAAAGTTTATTCAAACAAGATGGCCAGAGAGACCCGCCGCTCTAAACCTGAGCTGCTGCTTTTAAAGGTTATTGAAGTTCATTACAGCAGCATCAGAGTCTGAACTGATTAATTAATCAAGCAGTATCATGAAGCACCTTCATACACAGCTAATGCAGCTCAAAGTGCTTTACAGTGACTGGAAAGACAGGTAAATAATAATAATACAACAACAACAACAGGTAGAAGAATTAAAAAATAATTCTCTTGTGTGTTTTCTGACTGAGGTGGAAACAGAGCCATCCCTACATGCAGGATTATCCTCTGCTAATTACCTCACTACACTACTGTGTTGTTGTATATAGCTGTGGACATTATCCAAACCTTGGTGTGACAGTGGGTGCAGTGACAGGTTGACGGAGGACTTGCCTTGTGGAAGTAAATGTATCCCTGAGTCAGCTCGTCAGACCCCTCCCCAGAGAAGATCACCACGCTGTCTGTCTTCTCTCTGATGTGCTTGGAAATCAAGTACATCCCTGCAGCAGACACAAACAAACAAACAACATGTCAACACGACGGTCGGGACTCTGAGGAACATGTCAAGAGATGAAGGATTTTCAGGATGTGTGGATCTCCACCTGCATGACTTTCTGATGCACATGCTCAGAGTTTTTGGGTTTTTTTAATTATAGATATGAACAGTTAAAACACATCTGGATGAATATGTTGCCCCCGACTGAAAGCTGTGAGCATTCAAACTGATTCAAACGAGCCGGTGGAGAGGAAAATGTGATGATGCAGCTTATCCAGACACAGAGCAGAGAGCACAACGCTCAGCGAAAATGAAAAGCAGTCAGATCTTCAGGCAGCTGGGGCGTAATCACATGGATAATAAACACAGTCATGTGCATAATGTGGGTTTTTAGTAACACACTGAAAGTGAAAACTGGCTCTAAATTACTACACGATCATGTCTGGTATCCAATGAATGAGACCAGACCTGTCAATCAAACCCACCCCGCCCCTAACTCCTCCTCCTCGCTCAGCCTAATATGGAGATCACTGAGAAGAAGAGTTGACTTTATCTAATGACAACAAGATGAAAAAAGTATTGACTGAGTATTGACCAATTGAAAAGAATCATTTCTGAATTGAAGTCCACTGGATGCTGAGTTTTCTGCAGCAAGCATCTAGTGGCCGTTTGTGGTATTGCACTTTTGCATTAGTGTCATTTTTGAGACTTTGTTGCTTTGTCTATTTCTATATTCATCTAAGCTTCGTTCCCAGCTTGGGAAGATGCAAGGGGGTGGAGCCTCCAGTGACCACACCCACTCCCCAGCCAGAACATGGAAGGTGGACGGAGCCATGTATTTGTGGACAAATATTTTGAAGCCTGGTATTCAGCATGAAGCTGTTGCCACTATTGTTTCATCTGGAGCTGGAGAAGCTGAAGACCTGAACTCAAGCCTCACACACAATGGGCAGAACCTCCCTCCTCCCTTCATATCCAAATATGGTCACTTCTGGCTCTAAACCACCAACATGGCCACATTCAAATACCAAACTTACAAACAGGTGACCTCATGTTAGCTTCATCCATCCTGTACACACTCTGTGGGGTCATCTCACTCTGGAGTTTTCAGGACATCAGCTTCAGCTTCATTTCTAAACCCTGCACTTCACCGTTTGGTTTTCCAGCCTCTGATCTGCTGCAGAGCTTCATGTTGCACTCACCAACAGAGGCACGTATGGTGGTGATGTCAGGTGTCTCCAGGTGGAAGATGACTTCATCCACAGCTTGAATGCCTTCTTCTACTGTGAAGTTCACCTCATGATGTTCACTACCAATGTGAGCCGCCACCTGGAAACATACAATTCAAACTCCAGTTGGTTTTTCTAAGCATGAACCATGAATGTAGGAAATATTTTATTAATACAAAAGAAATGTGTAATCAGCTTCCAGGAGAAGTAGGAGCATGAGGAGACATGTCACATGATCTGAAGAACCAACCTTTCGAGCAGCGAGGATGTCCGGACTGTCTTCTGCCCCGATTGAAAATGTCTGGATGGGATACGGCAGCTTCTCCTCCTTGGCCAGTTTCACCAGGGTAGCAGCAACCAGACTGGAGTCCAGACCACCTGACCCACAGACAGCATGAATGTGAAACAAGTAACAACAACACTTCTGTGTCCCATGAAGCTCTGAGCTACAGTTTAACAAACTAATGTCTACATCCAGCTTCTGAATATCTCCCTAAAGTTTCCTCATCACAGACATATTACAGCTGCTCCATGTGGTCGTAGGTGAAGACATCTCTATACGTGGAAAGGTTTGTGGCACCTTACAGCCACCTTAGCTTCTTAATCATACGTAGAAGTGGGGGGTGGAGTTTCAGATGGTTGTACAATGGACTCTGGAAAAACTGACCTAGAACTTTAACAGCATTTCAAAGTGTCCTCCTGGTTCACAGCAGGTGCATGTTGTACTGATAGACATCAGTGTTTCAATACACTGTATGTAGAAATGGACAAAGCAAGGGTGATGTCAATTGTTGTATCAAGGAGAGTCAGGAGTTTGGTATTTGAACATTGCCATGTTGGTTGTTTGGAGCCAGAAGTGACCATATTTGGATATGAAGGGAGGAGCGAGGAGGTGGGTCCGACCCTTGAACCTGAGGACACTGGCTAATGGGTACGAGAATTCATTGCTGGTCTGACTGGAGACCAGACCTGTCGATCAAGCTAACCCCGCCCCTAACTCCTCCCCTTCCCTCAGTCTAATATCTCCCTAATGATGAAATAATTTTCAGATGAACCAGATCACTGAGAAGAAGAGTTGATGATGATATCAGAATGACTTGTGGAAAAATGTATGGACTGAATATTTCAGGATTGAAAATGACCATTTTTGAATTCAAGTCAGCCAAGAACCAGAGTTGTTTGGAGCCAGCATCAAGTGGCCATCAGAAGTATTGAATTTTTACACTTCTGCATTGGCGTCATTTTTGAGATTCGGTTGCTTCATCCTTTTCTATACACAGTCTATGCATAACAGCCGGCAGGAGGAGTGTTTGTCCCATAAATGCAGAGGTTACCTGACAGAAGACAGCCGATCCTCCTGTGAGCCATGAGACGTTTCCTCACACCGTTTTCAAACAGGGCTCTGATGTTGCTTTTCACTGTCTCCTCATCAAAACCTGTGGAGACATGTTTGTTTTAGACATGTCCTACAGACAGCAGAATCGCTGCAGTGAATAAAGTGGTGGACAGCTCCTTACTCGTTGACAGTATCTCCACAGAGTCATACATGGCATGAGAGGGCTCCTGCGTGCAGCAGTGAAACTCCTCAAACTGAATAGACTGAACTTTGCCATTTGGCTTCAGATCAAAGACCTCGAAGTGTCCGGGAAGGAAGGGGACGATGTTGGCCGGGGTGGACATGGTGTGGGTGATGTCTGTCAGGCCTGCACCAAGAAAAACAACGAGCTGAGTGATCACAAGTTCATACAAGAGCCCGATAAAGGAAGGGTTAAAAACGTTGATTACCTTTGGCCTCTGAGCAGACTGCGAGGAAGCCATCGTCTGTGAGGAATTTGAACAGAGGCCGAACTCCGTATGTATCTCTTCCCAGAAACACTTTCCTGTTGGCGGTGTCCAGCAGAATGAACGCGAAGACGCCGTCCAGCAGAGAAGCCATCTTCTGAATGCCGAAGCTGTTGTACAGATGGAGCAGTACCTCACCGTCCATTTTTGTCTGGAAGTCGAAGTCAAACTGCTTCTTCAGCTGAAAGAGAAAAAGAAAGGACAAGATTCATTTAGCTTTTCTCAAATAAATGTTTATGTTGCTCCTTCAAAACACTACATCAATCACACTATGCTCCAAACGGTCTGTCAGATCACATCCCTAAACTTTCTTCTTGTTGGAGCCTGAAGTTGTTTTCCAGACTCCAGTGGCCATCAGTGGTACTGCACTTTTTCCCCTTTGAAGCACGGTGGCTACGTCCACTTCTACATACAGTGTGTGCAGCTGGTTCAGAAGAAGTTAACTAGTTGAAGAAAGTGTTGATTGTCTACAGCAAACAATGCTCTGAACAAGAGAGGCAGCAGCATGTTTATTTTGAGGAGCAGAATCATCTCAGCTCCACGTCATGCTCAATCTGTCGTCTCTTCTTCACTTCAGGTCACATCCTCCCACATCTGGTATCTAAGTCCATGATGAGTGTTTGCACTGTGAGACCTGCAGCACATGGTGGCAGCACAGATTTTATCTTCAAGGCTACTATCAGGTGCAGGTGGTCACATGATCTGTTTTTCCAGCACGGACACCTAATGACTCAGAATATTGACCCGATACTTGCTTAGTGTTTTTCCCTGGAAGTCAAGCTTTAGACCAGCTCTATATCCAGCTAATTATTAATCAGACTGACTAGGTTTAGGTGGATGAAGGAGTGGATTGTTGAATTATCTATGACTCTGCCTTTAGAAAAAAAATGCTTTTGCAGTAAGTAAGCAGCAGTAAGTCTTCCACACTGTCTCTTTCAATGTCTAACTCCATCCTTGGTGATTTAATATTATATACATTACGGGCTGATACTTGTCTTTCAGAGCTATCACTGTAAGAAACTTTTTATTTTGAACATTTATTAGAAAAGCTACAACTAATTAATTACAACTACTCCCTCCATCCACTCCACTGTACTTCAAAAGGAAACTACTAGACTTTTTACTCCCCTGTATTTATTATTTCCATGGCAATAGTTACTTTTTAGATCAATATTTTACTTATTTAATGCAGTTAAAATCAACCAACCAGCTTAACCCTATTGACTCTATTATTCAAACTGTACAAGATTCACAAACAACATGATGTTTATTGTTTATCATAATTCTGCACTTACTCAGTATATCAACAAAACTGGTAGTTAGCTTGATATGCTCACTCTTTATCCAAACTGATAGTACAGCAGGGAGCGCTTGAACACGATCGCCAGTTATTCTGTCTCCTCATGTATCTAACGGGCACAGACACACACCAAGCTTTCACTTTGAAAGCACGACTCGATGCGCTCTATAGAATCGCCCATGTTTCTGTTTCTGCATCAAACCAGATTCATGAAAAATATGATGTATATTTTTCATCATAACTCTGGAGTGACTTGGTCTATCAACACACTTCCAAAACTGGTAAGTAGCTTGATATCCACACTTTTGACACATTGAACCGATGATTCTGCGAGGCTCCGTCTTGCTGCTACATTACTGTAAATCTGCCATGTGATTTGGACACGCAGGCGCGTCCATGGACTCCTCAGTGTTAAATAAAGTGTTCTCTCCTTCCTGAACAGTAGGTGTGTATGTATGCATTAAGTTCTTGTTACTGAGAAACGACCGACAGCATCTGATCTTACTGTCTGGTGGTTGTAGATCTCTCCGTTGTAGCAGAGCCACAGGAAGGGAAACTTCTTGATGCGCAGTGGCTGCATGCCATACAGCTGGTCCACGATGGCCAGCCGGTGGAAGGCGAAGCAGCAGTTGGTGAAGCCGTTGACGTTCTCGAAGCGGAAGGCGTCGGGGCCCCTGTGAGCGATCTTCATGGCGCTCGTGCACTGAACTGACAGGCACTCATCGCTGCCAAACAAAGCCCAGATACCACACATTGTACAGCTGGTGGAGGAGGGGCGGGAACAAAAGAGACATCGTTAATAATTACTTTGAAGCATCAGTCAAAAAACAAAAATCTCACAGAGTTTTAAAGGTTCAGACAAAGACCAAAGGTAGGACTGGCAAAGTGGACGGTGTTCTTTACCAGGGGACAGGTTTTAGTCCACACACATGTCCTGAGTACATCTGAGTGTTCCTTGTAAAGGGCTGTGAAGCACAGCCACTACTGACAGGACAGGGGTGCTTAAGGAGCCAATCAGATTTCAGGCTGGCCATCTGCCCCCTGCCCTGCCCCGCCTCTGGGATTAATAGAGGATTCAATTTACAGAACCACAGTGACCCTCAACAACCACAGCCCCCAGCCTCAGAGTCCTCCAAGAGAGGGGCGGTGACTGCAGGCAGGGTTACAGGAAAGAAGACGTCCTTTCCTGTAAGACTGTGGGAGTTTTACATCTGGCGTCTAGAATCTGAAAATCCCCCGGACTGTTATCTTCATCCTGAATGGATGAAGATAATGTGGTGTAACCCACTGGTTTGTGGAGGCTGTGCAATGTGTATGAGACTGGAGTTCAGCACCGTCTCATTAGAGACCAGACCTGTCACTCAAAATAACCACGCCCCTAAACTCGGATCATTGACAAGACGTAGAAGAAGACAAGAAGTAGCTAATGACACTGACTGAGTATTTCAGGATTGAAAACAACTATTTTTGAATTTAAGTAAATTGGAGCCAGAGTTTTTGGAGCCAGTATCTAGTGGCCGTTGGTGGTATTGCACTTTTTTTACACTCTCACATTGACCTAATATTCGAGCCCCAGTGGCTTCATCTATTTCTGTATACAGTCTGAGGGAAATCCTACTGTCCCTGAACGCAGCACGGCTGATTCAATCGAGGCGCTCAACGTCATTTATAATGTCATGCTTCCTTTTTTAATGGATGTCAGCCATGTGCCGACCTGAAGGCAGGATAGGAGAACACAAGTAAAATAGAAATGAATAAAACTAAACTAGAATAAATAAAATTTTAATTTATTTCTACGTGTTTAAAAATGTATTTCTGATTATGCTCCAGATAGTCGTAGTGTCACTAACACCATGCTTTACAAATGATGCAACACAGTGGTGTTTCATTTCGGAGCTACCGCCAAACATGTTTTACCACCTTCAACTTTAGTTATTCATATGGATTAACTGTAAATAAAATAAATATTGATTCAGTACACACAATGGAAGACATGTAACAGGGCATTTTAGGAGCGGAGTTTGAAATAGTACAGTACGGGCTCTTACGTCAGCCCACACCAAACTCCATTCAAAAATGTTGTCTACACGCTTCACTACAACCACCGGCTAACAGCCAACAACGTGGTTCAGCATCTCCCACTAAGTATTATGACAGTTTATTCTTCAATTCGGATGAGACCACGAGTCGCGTTTTTTCCACGTAACGTCGGCTTTTACTCCTCTCAGCATCTTTCGTCATCCTCCAGGTCCACGGCGCTTCATGCCGGGTTAGCATCGGGATGAAACGATTTCTCCCACCTGAGATAATGTACCGTGGATCGTGTATACGCCGAATTATGCTAAACTGGGAGACTGGTTAGAATAGTGAGAATTTACACGCCTGGATATGTTTTAATTTATAATATATTGAATTAAATTTTAAAAATAGAGTTTTTTAAGCTGGACCTCTGTTTAAGTATTTCAAATCGAGCCATTATTTTTACCGACCGCCTGATGAGCGAGGGTAGATAACAGAGACGTGTCCCGAGCAGAGCACTCACCTCGTGGATCGGATCGTTCCTGACTGTCACAGACTGCCGGTAACTCCTCTGACACCAACTGATGCAACGTTGCGCTTTAAACCCGCGCGAGGCTCATCAGCATCCCCTGCGCCTTCAAAATAAGAGCATGCTGACTCACAGCTGAGAAATTTAGACATTTCAGATTTAACTGCATCTACATTTTTCATAAAGGTTGTTTTGCTTTCACGTTCATTACAAAGAAATGTAAATTAATTAAAAGATTATGTAGTGTTATATATCACATACACACAAAAAATGTTGAGTTGTTTTAAGCCAGAACCGGGTCAATATCGGACTAACTACATCTTAGACTTAGACTTAGACAGACTTTACTCATCCACAAGGGAAATTCTATTGTCACAGTAGCTCAGAACAGTAATCAAAGAAGAATAGAACAGCAATATTAGGAAAATAGAAGAAGAATAGAACAGCAATAGTAGGAAAATAGAAGAAGAATAGAACAGCAATAGTAGGAAATAGAATAATCTGTGTAAAATAAAGTAAAGAATAATAATAAAATAAATTAAAATAAAATAAAATAGGCAATCTCTA
>OOFC01023476.1:0-17196 GCA_900323345.1 Pseudochromis fuscus | reverse complement strand
TATCTCTATAGCAATCTGGATATGTACACATTTACAAAAGATAAAAGATAAATAAAGCTATCTGAGGTTAAATTAGCAATATGGAAATTTAGAAATTTACAATATATACAACAAGTACCAGGTGACTATAATGCAGTGCAAGTTTACACAGGGGTTTTGAAAGAAAGTTATCATGCTCAATTACCCCACTGAGATGGGCGTGCAGTTTTTACCCAACATTTTATTGGTTTTACCCAATATTTTGTTGTTGTTGCTCCAAATTTTGTTGTTTCTACCTAACAGTTTGTTGCTTTACTCAGTATTTTGATGTTTTTATGTAAAATTGTGTTGTTTTTATCCAAAATTTGCTTGTTTTCACTCAGTATTTTGATGTTTTTAACCAGTATTTTATCCACTGGCCAAAAACAACCTGTATTACTGGGTTAAATTCACCCAGCATGTTGTTGATCCAGTTTTCCAAAACAATCCAACATTTCTTATTGTATAGAAGTGGTAGCCTACCACAGGATATCAGTTTGATTTGGCGTGACCTTGTGTTTGTACACATTAGCATCATCAGCATTTAATTTTGAAGGTTAACACCCACACACCTGTGCTTTGTCTTATTTCCTTGCCAACTTGACATTGAAGCCTCTACATGTAACGTTGCATCATCAGAGCTCTTGGCACAGTATCAAGAAACTCTACCCCTCAGTAGTAATCTCTCACTCAGAGGGTGGAACTTCCAATCTATTGATAACTTTCCAAAATGGTGTCAGTTCACTTAACCCTCCCATCATCTGTGGGGTCAATTTGACCACACTTACTCTTTCACTTCTCAAAATACATAGTTACCTTTTTTTTGCTTACTATTTCATGACTTTTTGTAATTTAATGGGGACATATGGGTAAATATAAAATTAGAAAAAAGTTTTCAGTGTCCTGTACACACTTTGTAGCACCTGGTACTTTACTGACCTCACACTGGGGACATTGTTTAATGACCTGTGTTATAAATCATAAAAATGTGTAGTTAGAAATTTATAAATGATTTAGATCCTGTAAAAAAACACCCAAAAGTTCTTTCTTTCATATTTTAGGTCAAACAATCATAAAGTTACTTAATATTAACAGATATTCTGGATGTGTGAGGGGGTGGGATGGGGGCTTATGGTTTGTTTAAATAGATATCTAGGTAGCATCATGAGTTACCTGAAGCCTAATCTCTGATAATAGTTTTGATTATAATGAATTTAATAATAATGAATAATGAAAGTTAGATTTGCTGAGGTCAAAAGATAAAAGATGTCAGCAAATGTAAAGATAACAGGAAGGAAACCATCACACTGACAACCACCACAGCTCACAGCTACAAACAACGATTATGTAACTAAAACCACATTAAAGCTACTAATGAGAATGTGATCTGTGTGATCATATACACACAGATCACCTCTGACAGGTGGAGGGAATAACACTGATTATCATCTGCTTACAGTGGCACCTGTCAATGGGTGGGATGTATCAGGGATCAAGTGAAGACTTTGTCCTTGTAGCTGATGTTGGAAGCAGGAAACATGGGCAGCGTGAGGATGTGCGACTTTAGCAAGAAGCTGTGAGGATTGGGTCAGAGCATCTCCAACACTGCAGGTCTGCAGTACCAACCAACAGTGGTCTGAGACAGAGCCAGGGGAGCGGAGGCTGATCCCTGTGGTCTGATCCAACAGAAGAGCTGGACTGTACAGAAGACCACTTGGTCCACTGCAGAGGTGCTGCAGGCCCCTGATTACAGTCCACACCCTGTTCACATGAACAGCCCTGCTACTCTCCCATCCTCCCTGTCCATCATCATTAATCGTTCATCGGACACAGAGTGGAGCAGCTCGTTCCCTCTCTCAGGACTTATTCCTTTTCTCTGATTATTTGTCCCTTTGACACACAACACTGAGATGCAGACGAGCACGGGGACAATAAAGTCAAGACGGTGTCCTGAGTGGAGGGGGTGAGGTGTGTGATCAGTGGGTGTGTTATGTCCTGTTCTCTTATGTTTGCGATTCGTGTAATAGTCCTGTTTAGACTGTAGATCAGGACCATATCTGACCTCTGATACGCTCCACATGTGTCTCACTTCATTCTGAGATCGGGGTTAAAGCCCCTGATGCTGGGTCCATGTCAGCTGAGAGCTCTGTTGTTTAAATAATAACATGATGCTCTGGTCCTGCTCAGATAGCCGTGGACCTCAGGGATTTTTTTTCCTTTATGCCTGAGATATGACATAAAACCTTAAAACCCCTTCTGCTCCAGTGTAGATTAAATAAGTCACAGCATCTAATGCATCTTATATTGTGTACTTTCGAATATCCACAACTGAAGTTAATAATGTCCCGGGCTGTATATGATTTAGCATTGACCTGCTGCTGTGGGATCATTTTACAGCTCAGTGATTCAAAGACATATCTGCTGCATCATGTATCATCTCCACAGCTGCATCACAGTCTGTCCCCTCTGTAAGACATGGCTCCTGAAGCACTGCTCACTGTAGTGGAGCCTCAGAGCTAAGACAATGAGCAAGAGTCCAGTCACATGAACTGTGAAATGCACGACAACATTGTGTTGTTTGTGATAAGGAAGCTGTGAGAAGTTTGTACTGAGAGGTATGTAGTTCCTGTCTGTGTGCTACACTGAGGACACAACACCTTTGTTATGGCTTGAAGATAACACTTCACATACCAGCCACAGATGCAAGTTCACTGCAGGTTTCACACAAGTTACCAGGATTTTGACTGAGTGGATTATCTTCTTGTTGACATGATACATTAGGACAGAAATCTCAAGTTTAATTGTATATAAATCTAGAAATAAACCTAACCAGCTGTTATAGGCTGAGTACAGGATGTTGATGAGTCATGAAACTAATGTCTGGACTACAGTCGATGCCTTCATCAGGTCAAGGAGCAGTTTTCTGTGGGAGAGACTTTGTAACGTTACACAATAATACTCTATAACTATGAAAGCCTGTTGCTGCCACACCAGAAAAAAAGATGAGTATCATGTTAACACAGGATATGATGAAGTGAGGAAACAAAGTGGGAGGATGGGTATAATGTGGAAATGTGTCATTTACAACATATGCCTAAGTTTTACTTTATGGTTGGATTAGGGCCACAGACTGTACAGTATATAGAGTGGATGAAGCTGACATGATGTTACCTGCAGGGTTCCTACTCATTTGAAATTTCAAAAATCCATACCTCATCTCCAGACTTCTCAGTAACAAAAATGTAATTATTTGTAACATTTGAGTAAATTGATGTGCATCATGTAAAAAAATTATGGAATTCATGGTTTGTTACCTCCACCAAGGAGGTTATGTTTTTGCCGGCGTTTGTCTGTTTGTCTGTTGGTTTCCAAAATAACTCTACCGACGGATTTGGATGAAATTTTCAGGAATTGTCCAGATGGGGATAACGAACAAATGACTAGATTTTGGAAGTGCTCCGCATCACCGTCTGGATCCAGGAATTTTTTTAAAGATTCTCCTCGCAAAGTCTCTCCTCGAAGGCGACCATGTTGATATTCTGGCGCAAGCGCAGTGCAGTTGCTTGTATTGATTTTGACACATGCGCAGTTGCTCGCGCCCTCTGTGCCCAGGCGACGCGCTCACATTTTTGAAGCTGCACGCGGACGCCTCCACACCTGTCTGCTCGAGCGCTTCCTGACGTGTTCCATGACATTTACGTGACGCGGACCCTCGTGCACCAATGCGGAAAGTATGAATTGGCCTGACCAGTGCTTGGCGGAGGTCTGCGCTCTCAGAGTGCTTTTCTAGTTTTCATTATTCTTATAACATGAATATTTTTCCATACACTAGTTGCCATTTTTCATACTTCTCCAGACCTGGAAATTTATCAAATCTAATTCCACATTTGCGTAGGAACCCTGTACCTGTGGGTTTGTGGACTTGAACGTGGTCATGTTGGTTGTTTGGAGCCAGAAGTGACCATATTGGGACATGAAGGGAGGAGTGAGGAGGCGGGTCTGACCCTTGAACCTGAGGATACTGTCCAATGTGTGTGAGACTGGAGTTCAGGTCTTGTCTCATTGAAGAGCAGACCTGTCAATCAAACTAACCCCGACATGAAGTCCAAGTATCTGGAGATTGTGTTACCATGGATACAAGCTAAACCATCTCCACTGCATACAAGCAGTAGGCTATGACCCAAAGTACAGTGAGGCTCCTGCTAAAGTTTGTAGACCTCCACGGTGAAGTGGTCTTGAGAAGGCTGTTTGTTGAATGGGCATGAACAGTCATCAGTCGCTACATTCATACAGACTCAAACCTCTTTGTTTATGAGTCAACGTGCCACATTTAATTAGGATTAATGTACACGGGTCACATCAGGTGACTTCTTCTTTGTCCAATACCACAAGGTTTCAATCAGGGTCATGTTATAAATCTGTATCAGCTGATACAGATTCATCATGTTTTCACGTGAAACTTATCACCCTCTAAACTCAGTTATTTATTCCTGGTGTGGCATCATTATGCTTCCACAATAACACACTAAAGGAAGGGGAAAAACACATAACATTATTTGGCCTCTTTAATATTACAATAAAATAAAAAAAAAAAGAGAGTTAATAAAACAACTTGCACATTTATAAATGCGGCCATTTTGGTCAAAGCAGGTATTTATTGATGTCTCACTGAATCACAGATACCTCACAAACTGAAATGTGTGTTAAAGTATTTGCTCACACTTTATGGTGAGGATGTATATAGAAGAAAATAAACAGAAAGTAAAGACGTGTCGTTTTTTCACTTTGTATTCAACATGATGAAAAAGTCTTTTACCTGCAGGGTCACTGTAAAGTCTGTTACACATTACATTACACAGAGGATGCAGCTCAGAAACCTACATGTTTTTTATCTGCTGTAACACTGTGCATCTCAATTATTACAAATACAAAGAAGAGCTGAACATACATGAACAGCTTGTGAGTGTGGAGCCATGTTTGATCTGGAAGGAGAATAAATAATGACCAGTGAGTGGTTAGTGTTGGTCAGACTGGTGCAGAACATGTAACAGACCTTACCCCTGTTTCATTGTTCTACACTCAAACATTTACATCAACAATGACAAAACAGACAGAAAGAAACCTGCTGAGTAAAAATGGAGTCAAAAACATGTGCATGGCTTTAAAGAGCTTGCTTTGAAAAGCTAATATATATATATATATGTGTAACTGTGAGTACTGCTCTGTGCTGCCATGCAGGATTAAACTGTGCTGTGGTCATTTAGGATTTAGCTCCACACCAGTAATATATTGATCTCAGCACTGAAACCAAATTATTTAAAGCCACATATCAAGCACAGTAAATATTGGCATTAACCTAAAAAGTGATGTCACTTAGACAACATGTGAAAACACACAAACCAGGCTGGAAATGTATAAAATATAGTGCAGATCCCCAAACTCCCACACTGAAAACTGTACGGACATGTCTTAGATGTATGGCTTTATTTACTCCCTCTGATCTCTAACTATTGGTTTGATTCCCTCTCTCCCGTCTCACACCCTCTTGTAAAAACATCTTACAATTGTCATTCTGTATTGCACTTAGGAATTGCATGTGTCACTGATACGGACAGTCCAAAAGATAGAGATGCTGCTGCAGAGGTGATCACAGTGGCCCGAGGCAGGCGTCTGGTTGCCACATCCGCAGATCCACCAGGATCTGGTTCAGTTTCTTCATCCACAGATTCCTCTCGTCCTTAGTGTCGGCACTCAGCCAGTTCCTGCACAGAGAGACGGGCCACGCAGGGTCAGACCTCTGACAGTCTGACAGGTGTGTGCACAGTATGTGTGTATTAATGTGTGAGAATGGTTAGGAACTTACTTGGTGACACACATGGTGTTCTTGCACTGGCTGACCAGCGTCTCTCTGTCGTCGTCTCTCTGAGGTCGGACTGTGATCAGCTCAAACGTGTTGGGTCTGGCACAGAACTCTCTGTTTGCTGGTTCCACCTTCTTACTGGTGCAGTTGGCCAGGTTGAGGCGACCAATAGGATTCTGACAGAGGAAGAAGAAAGTGTGGGGATTAGTTTTCATATTTATTCACCAAATGGAATTTTTTTACTAAGGTTCAGCCAGTTTACACACACAAAGCCCCTCAGTTCAGCCCAGGTACAGCTCAGATCATGTGTGGGTTAGAGTCAGAGCCACTGACTGTTTATAGACTGGATGAAACTAATGTGATGCCACCTGTGGGTTTGTGGACTCATGTTGAAGCCAGGAGTTTGGTGTTTGATGATGGTCATGTTGGGGGGGGTGGGTCTGACTCTTGAACCTGAGGACACTGTCCAATGGGAACGAGACTGGAGTTTTCCCATCAAACTACCGTACTTTCCGGACTATTGAGCACACCTGAATATAAGCCGCACCTGTCTATAAGCTGTAAGTGTCCACGTTGTAACATGGGATATTTACACAGAAAGGGTTTTTTTTAAAAAACTTTTAATCAAATATATGCTTTTTCGCAATAGTGCTTATAAAACGGTTGGTTACACAGTATCCTACCAGAAAAGTCTTTGAATGCACACTAGTGGTTTTAGTGCAGGAGGAAGATGAAGACAGTGATCAATCAGTTCTTAACGCCGCCGTCTCCAACATCTCACCACATTGATGCAGAGCTCACATGCAGCAGCTTTATTTCCTTCTTCGACAGACAGATTGATCGTCTTTAACTTGAAAGCTGCATCATATGCATTTGTTCCTGTGTTTTCCATGATGAGGGTGTGTGCATGAAGCGCAAAATGACTGAAGAATTTAGTGTGCGTGCGTTTGAATTTATTCAAACAGCTTCATGTGGTCCACTGTGACCTGTTCGGTAATTTCATGGGTCTGATGTGATGACGCTAAATGTATTGGTGGGCCGAAACTCGTTGGCTTTTTACAAGCTAACAAGCTTCATGGCGCTGATACAAGGGCCGCACCAGTGTTTAAGCCGCAGGGTTCAAAGCGTCGGAAAAAAGTAGCAGCTCATAGTCCGGAATTTACGGTAATCCTCCCCTAAATCTCCCTCTCTCCTTAATGATGAAATGATTTTCAAAATTAATGTCAGATGGATACTGCAAAGTAAATTAACTAGTGATGGGTCTGGCAGCACCGATGAAGTCATTGTTTGGTAAAGACATATCCATACACAGTTCTACACCATGGCTCGGTCATTAAATCAGTCTGTCAGCTGAGTCAGTCAGTGAGACTGCCTGTAATGATTGTTAAGATCCAACAGGTGTCAATATTGAGCAACACAGTACCGACACGTATCGATACAGTTTGGGTAATGTGTCGCAATAATTCATGAGGCCTTATCTACCCATCACTAAAATTAACAAATATACAGTATGTACAACACATTTACTCAAGAAGTAGAAGTAGAAGTAGTTGAGTATTTCTGCTACACACACACACTAACACCCTGTAGCCTCAGCTACATTTATAGCAAATAAGCCCAGACCCCCATGAGTCCATAGTTAAAACCAAGGAGCTGTGTGGTGACATTGTGCTGAGTGAGGTTACCTTCCGCTTCTCATCATCTGGGTAGGTCCAGTAGGAGATGCAGTATCCTGACAGCACACACCATCTTCTGTGCCAGGCTCCAAATCCACTGACATCTTCAAACATGGTCTGTGGTGAACACAACATGATCAGACATGCAAATAAACTCCCGCCTCAGTGTTGGTTAATGTGTGGAGAGGATGTGATCCACTCACCAAGAAGCCCCTCTCCTCCACCTTGGAGCCCACTTCACACTGCATCCTGAGGTAGATGTGACCCTCCAGGGGGCACAGGAACGGTACCTTCAATCCAAAGAACACTCAGTGAATCACAGGTCGGACTTTAGTTGTCATCAAGTCAAAAATGTTCAAGTGCAGAACATGGTCAAACAAACAGGCTTCTGTTTAGATGGTTAGGTCTGGTTAGCACCAGTACAGGCAGCAGAGACTCCCTGAGGGGAATGGCTTTGTGTTCAGGTGTAATTGATAATGTTAGTGTGTGTTACAGTGATAATCACCCATCCCAACACACACACAGACAATAGTGAAAGCAGTAACCTTGTTATGAAACATGCCACTGAGCAGTTCTCTTTGACCTCCTTCATATTTGATCTAGAACAAAGATACCGAGGCAGGTGAATGAGGCTGCAGGTAAAACACACTGTACCAGTGAGAACAGACAGAGCTACTGGGAGTCTCTGTAAACTCTGTACAGACACACCAGAAGTCAGCCATTTACTGGTACGAGCAGCTACGTATGAAATGTAGAAAGTAATGTGTGAATGAAACAAAAAAACATAAAGTGGCAGCAGAGATGGCTTCTATACCTTCTCCAGAGGAAATTTGTTTTTCCCAATGGAGGACAGAGTGAGCTTATGTGATCCAACCAGGACGAAGTTACTGGTGCGAACAGCGTTGGGGCCTCCAGGACTGGCCACGACTGCAGAGAGAGAGGATGAACAGGGGGTTAGTGAGAGGAACAATGTGGCACACCAAGACCTGCTCTAAGAAAACCACAAGACAACAACAGGTGGAGGCTGAGGGGATTTAAAAATGTCAGGAAGCAGCTGAGGGCAAGACATTGACCCCAGGTTGTTTATATATATATGGACGGACCAAGTGTGACATCACCCGTTGGTTTGTGGACTCCTGTTTTGTCAGGTCAGGAGTTTGGTATTTGAACATGGCCATGTTGGTTGTTTGGAGATAGAAGTGACCATATTTGGATATGAAGGGAGGAGGTCTGAACCTGAGATCACTGTCCAATGTGTATGAGACTCGACCTCAGCACTGCTCTCATTGGAGAACAGGCTTGTCAATCAAGCTAACCCCGCCCCTAACTCCTCCCCTTCTCTCAGTCTAATATCTCCTTAATGATAAATGATTTTCAGATGAACCAGATCTCTGAGAAGAAGAGTTGACTTTAACTAATGACATCAGAAACACTTGTGGAAAAAATGTACTGACTGAACATTTCAGGATTGAAAATGAGGATTTTGCATTGAAGTCAATTGGAGCCAGAGTTTTTTGGAGTCAGCATCTAGTGGCCATCAGAGGTCTTGCACCTTTATGCACGTTAGCATTGGCTTCATTTTTGAGCCCCATTTGCTTCGTCCATTTCTGTAAACAGTCTATGAGGCTGATGCTACTCTGTTGAAATATCACAGACCATCAAACAGCAGCAACCAGCAAGGGAGGTTATTGTTGCTCAAGATACAAACAATTGTTTGTCTCTGCTCCACAAATTCAGTTTTGTGGACAGGATGATAAATGCTTAGATTTTACAAACTTTTTTTTACCAGGAAAATAAAAACTCCTTTGCCTCTCCTTTTTGAAATATGATGAGAGACACAGGTGAGTGACTCTCTGAATATGCAGCTACATATGATCATCGGTAACACTGAGCGATAACCTAATGCTATCATTCACTTGTCCACAGCAGCTGTCTGTGTCTATCTGCTGTGATTAAACTGACTCACAGCCCCACCTGCTGTTGTGGAGGAGGAATCATTGAGGACGACTAAGAGAAAATGCTCTGGACACGTCACTCATGTGAATGTTTTGTCTTTGTACGATCTATTGTCTAGACCCAGACCTGCTGTATGTATCTGTGAAGCATGGTGTTAGTGACATGTTGTAGATTTGGGTGAATGGCATGTTTCATATTTGCAAAACAAAACACAATAAGACAGTAGTTTGTTGAGGGGTTTAGTATCTGTGTTTGTCAGGAAATTGTGGGACATTTGTAAAAGATGTTTGGTTTGTTGTGGTGAGACACTGACTATAAATGACTGACTCCTTAAGGAAAAGAAATGTTCACAGAAATACACAGCATCAATGATCCAAAGAGGTCATAAGTTTCTCCAGTGGAAAGAAAAATAAACTGGGAGTCAGTTGGCAAGGGAAGGAAAACACAGGAAAGTTCATCTACTGTTTCAATTTTTGTTAAAAAAACTATGTAAATTAATCGATTGTGTAGTTTCTCATACCTGGTGTCTGAGCAGTTTTCTGCAAGAGAACAAAAAAACAAATTCAGAAAACCAGCTTCAAACAAATGAAAAGTAAGAATCCAATTTAAATGATTTTGATAAGCTTACAGTGATGGCGAGGAATCTCTTTGGAGTGATCGCCTGGAAAGACAAAAATAAAAAACCTAAATGGTTTCCCTTCACAAAACAAAGTGCAAAGTGACAACATGCACGTTTCTTGTCAGGTAACATTGTGATCAACCAACCACCAGAAGTGGTGCAGAAACAGTTGTGCTGTAGAGACGCTGTGTAAACTGGTTCATCCACACAGTGCACACCCACCACATGTGAGGAGCTGATACTGAAAACTGTTCATACCGACATACACATATCATGGGCCTCATAAACCTGTCTCAGGATTGCCTACACACACACACACACACTTGAAGCATTAAAGCATGTTCCATTACTGTCTGACAATGTTTTTTTTATTGTGTAAAAAAATAAAATAAAAATGCAACAGTGTAAATTTACCTTTGACTTGTTGGGTTTCTTCTTCTTGTCGCCGCAGACGTCACGTTTCTGCACCTGAAACACATCAACATGGATCATAACTCAGCACAACTGGCAACACATCAGGGCAGCGTTTTCCAAAAAACAAAATCCTTGTTTTTCTTTACATAAACCTCAACTGTCATCTACTACCAACAGCTGTTCATGTAGTCATTGTGACTTCATATTATTCTCCTATTGCCCAACATTGTTCTGCCTGTATTATTAGGAAGTTATTTTCCACATCACTTTCTGTGGCTTGTGTGGTGGAGACTGAACAGGGATCAAAAGTTCAGCAGAGCCCGGCCCTTTAAATATTTCTCATTGCTTAGATATAGCATTTAAAAGCTCACTAGCAGCTAAGTAGAAGAAAGAAGCAGCTGTTGTGCTGGAGTATGAGCAGCATAAAGACACTGATATCTGTGTCATCTGCATCAGAAACTGAAAAACAGAACAGAACCACTGAGTCGTCACAAGACAATTAATCTGATTTCTCCACCGCAAGAAAGTTTGTTTCAGTGTTGAGGGTGTTGTTGATGCAAATGTGGTCAGAAACAACCTATAATAACCTATATAAACTGTAATGTACTCACCAAACAGTACACCTCGATATCGACTCCAAAGTCACTGGAGACATCAGACCTGAAGGTGAAGAGGTATTTGATGTCAGCTTTCTGTAATTATTTTCAGTTTAAACTGGATCAATCCCAGTGAAACCATCACTGCAGGCTCCACTGTAGGAGCAGGACTCTGGGACCTACATGGTGAACTTGGTGGGGAAGGTGAGGGTGTCTCCACTGAGGCCGCGGTGTGTGCTGGCTAACGGAGTGGCCACGGTGTTTTCTGCTCCGGCACGAATCATGATGAAGAAGGAATGTTTGGTCGACTCTGTAATCATCAAATAGAAACACTGGTAAATATCAGCAGAATAAATCTAGTTCAAGTCGTCAGTTTGATCTCAGGATTAAACGTTTGATTCCAGCTGTGAATACTGAATCTACCTGGTTTGTTGGCAGTAGAGCAAACAAAGTCTGCCTTCAGAGGGAGGCGGAGCTCCTGCAGGATGATGGAGCCCTTGGAGGCCGACACCCCGGCAGCTTCTGGGGCAGCAGGGGTCTTCTTCTGTCCAGCTGGGTCTCCTTTCAGACGGTCCAGCTCTGCCTTCAACGCCTCTCTCCTCTCCGCTGAGACCACCAGAGAAAAAGAAAGTCAAGTCTTTGATATCACCACTAGGAGGCGCCAAATACATAAAGAAAATATACTGCCTATCTATAGTGGCAGGTCTGTGCTGTGGTTTCATTGTTCATACAAGGTACATGTGTGTAATTCCTATGTACACATGGCACTGTGACTGTGTATAGTCTCAATTTCTACACCAAGTGGTATTAGTCTAGATTTACTCACTTGCTACCAGCAGCAGCCTCTCGGCCTCAGCCTCCACCTGGGATCCTTTGCCGTGCTCTTCATCGGTACAACAGTTGAGTGCCTGGCTGGCCTGATGGATCACCGTCTGCTGGAGGTTCATCTCATTGGTCAGAATCTGCACCAACAAACAACAGAGGGAGGATTCATCACACAGAGACCAAAGACACTGGAAACTTGTTTCTGACACAATCCAGAGTTGGATCAACTCAAGGTAGCCTTAAAGGAGCAGTGTGAAATATTCAGGGGGATCGATTAGCAGAAATGGTAAATATTATTATTAACTATGTTTTCATTTTTGTATAATCTAAGTGTCCTTACAATGAGTCCTTTATATTTACATAGGAAGCAGCTCCTCTTTCACAGAGGAGGCACAAACCAGATCAACCTACAGACTTTTTGTTGTAGCTGTGGCACCGCTGGTCAACCACCATAAGACAGAAAAAAAGAAGAGCACGAAGAAGAAGGAAGTGGTTGCTGACACTGAAGTTAGACCCCGACACTTGATAAAGTATTAGTCCCGTTATTGCTGTTCTGGGTGTTTTCTCTATTTTACTTTTTGTCTGATACGTGATGCATGTTAATTTTTACTGTACCTGCACCTGTTTAACTGGTTGTTCTTATTTTTTTTTTCTCTGTATTTAGCTCTATCTCTGTTTTATGATGCATTTAAATTGTTACCTATGTAAAGTGTCTGAGCACTTGTAAAAGCGCTTCCAAATAAAATGGATTTTTTCTATCACAAGAACCAACAAAGGAACGTGGATCATCATCATCAAAGAAGAGAAAACATAATGACACAAAAAGAAACATTTGCAGTTGACCGTGGACATAGTTACTAACACATCTGTTTTTCTTCAACACTTCAATTCCTACACACTTCTCCATTAAGTGGAAAAAATAGCTAAACAAAGTGAAAGGTATTTATCCCAAACCTTCATCTTCTGTTTGATGCTGAAGAGACTGGAGCCTCTGGGCTCCTCTGCTCGGTGAGAAACATCCTCTTTTCTCACAATAACCTGCTTTACGTGGGGTCTCTCAGTCTCCTTCACCCTGGTGGACCTGTATGCATCAATGCTAACACACAAACACACACAAACATCATCAAACAGATCTCACCCTCAGAGACAGTGTAAACAAGCTCATCTTACTGTATCTGGGCAGTCAACAGGAGGACTTACCTGTAAGGCAGTTTGTGGTCCTCGTCTGAGGCCTCCACACTGTCTGAGGAGGCGGTCCGTACCATGTTAGCTCTCTGAAACTTGCTCGGTTTGGAAACATCTGGAGTTCTGTCCTTCACTATGAAGGAGCTGGCTGGAGTTGATGTCTGTGCACAAAAGATGGAGGAAAAAAACTTGTTGTTTAGCTGTTTACTGTTGCACACCAGCAATCAAAACGAGAACCTACAATGTTCACTAAGATCACTGCTTAGTCATATTTGAAATGAGTAACAGAGCAGTTTTTTCAAAGCATATTTCATGTGTTACAAATATTCTGAAGCACAATGGTGGAAACAGTTATTGGTGTTTATCTGGCCTAGCTTTGGTTTTCACAGACTTTGTAAGACGGTGAGCTCCTCTAAAGAGACTGAAACCCTCCAGCAGCAGGTTGTCCGGATGAAGGCCAAAGGGATGACCCGTACAGCCACAGCAAGAGAAGCTGGTCGTTCCAAGTCTGATTTCTACAACACTAGATCTTTACAACATCAAACTCATCCAAGTCCCTGAAGCAGGCTGGTTGTCCACCAAAGACAAATCCAAGAGAGGACAGGATCATGTGGACAGTCTCTATGGGCAGTCAGTTCAACACTGCAGCTGGAGGTTCTCACCAGTTCAGCACTGAACAGGGTGAGCAGGTCTCATCATTAAACAGAATCTGCACTGAAAGGCCACTCTGCAGAGACCAAACCTCTCATTAGCAGCAAGGATCAAAAGCCAAGACTAACCTCTGAGGAGCTGCTGTGTGAACTGGTCCAAAGGTCACTTTAGTGATGAAAACAAGTTTACTCTACATGGGTTAGATGGGAAACATTATGTTCACTGTCAAACTGGATAAAGACTGAGATGAAGTATCTAAAGAAGACAGTGGAAGGAGGAGGAGGAAGCATTGTGGTTTGAGATGTTCTCTGCAGCAGGAGTTCCTCTCATACAGCTTCATGGCAGAGTGAATGCAGATGTTTAGCAGAACCCTCTTCAACAACATGCGGTTCCTTTACTGTGTTCATCACCCAACCAGCAGCAATCATGCAGGACAATATCTCCTGTCATGAAACATTTAACTAATGAAATGACCAGTCCAGAGTCCTGATCTAAAGTCAACAGAAAACCTCTGGAAAATCCTAATCTACACAGTGTGTGTGGAAGAAGAGTGGACCATGATGACATCAGAGCAGTGTGAGAGACGAGTGATGTCCTGTGGCTGAAGATGGGCTGAAGTCATTCAGAGCAGGGGTCAATACACTTCCTACTAGTTGTTGGTTGTTGTAACCTTCAGACATTTTAGTTATAATCTTTCTCAGAGCTACAGTCACTGCTGTTTTCTAGTTTTTAACATTGTGTTTCTGTTTCTGCAAGATAAAGGTTTTTTTGTTGAAGTACCTTGGTTAGTTTGTATTTGTATGAAAAGAGACGTGATGTTGGTGCCTACCATCATCCTCCTCTCTGGACTTTTCACCACAGCAGCCACAGTCTCTGCCAGTGGAGTGAGGAGGGACATGGAGGAGATATTCAAAGCATCTTCCTCCTCATCCTCCTCACTCTGATCTTCACTCTGCTCCAGGACTCCATCAAACAGCTCGTTGATCACTGCGGAGTTGATGGACTGGTCCACATTCATCTCGGTCTCCGTGACAACCTCCTTTTCTTCCTCTGGAGTTTCACCACTCGGTTTCTGAGCAGCATCATCGACCACCCTCAGGCGGCTGGACGCTGAGACTGGAGGTGAAACCATCAGCTCATGAACGGCTGTGGGACATAACCAGTGTTAGAAAACAGTGAATCCTCCAACATGTCTGGAAATACTTGGAAACTAAAGCCTGATACTGATGTTAGTTACATTAAAATTACATTAACACCTGGTTCCAGTCTTATTTACTGCACAGTTTGTACATTCTGTTTATTTTTACACATGTTAGAGGCAAAATTAATTTGTGCTGAACATTTTCAAGATAAAATAATCAACAACTGTTGGTTTGCATTTTTCAGAGTGAACAAAAAGGGTATCTGCACAGAAACTGGTAAACACTATGGAGGTTGAAGGGTAAGTTGGTTTAACTCTACTGTGATGTCTGATGGGTTCAGTCAGTCTGTCAATCTACTGCCAAAGAGTTCATGTAAAATCCCTGCTGTTTGCTCCATCCAAGGATGAGTTTTAATGATCATTTCTAATTTTGCAGCAGGTCTAACAACACATGTGGTGTTGTAATTTAAGAGGTTTCACATTGAACAGCTCTGGTAAAAACATCAGTCCATCTTAAACCAAGCGATACATGACAGTGGAGGAGTTAACATTACACTGGAGATAAGTAATTAGATTCTCCTATTTTATGATCAAAAATCTTTAAGGCCACAAGAACAGAGTTGAATTCCAGAGGCCCACATTCATCCTGCTGACTGAAACTCAACAGATAAAAAGCAAACATCAGGACTAACACAACTGCTCAGTCAGTGATCTGAAGAAGAACAGATTACCTGGAGGAGTGTACTTGGTGGGTGTTGCTGCTCTATCACTAGATGGCAGCGATGGTTCATCCTGTGGCTCACATGAGGAAACTTTACTCTCCACCGGCTTTTCAGGCTGTTCCTAAAAAGCACATCACTTGTTAAACACAACCCTGTGTAGGCTTAGGAGGCATCAAACATAACTCTGTGGATTGTACTTCTGATGCTTGTTGGACAACCTTGCCGTCTGCATTCATCTTGGTCTCAGCTCCTTCGTCTTTGTTCTTCCACATGTTGTTTCCTTTCTGGAAGCGGCTGCGGATCTGAGCCAGCTCAGACTCACGCTCCTGAAACGTGGGAAAAACGTTCACATCTCATTCTGCTACTTTAACACTAACACATGACAGCATCTGAGACATGAACCTACCAGCTTCTGCCTCTGAGTGAGGTCAGCAGTGGTGGTGCTGGCAGCCTGAGCAGCTCGGAGTCTCTCCTGCACCAGCCTGGTGTTTGGTGTGGCTGATGGAGTTACTGTGGGAGTCCTGGCCTGTGGTCCGGCTCCAGCTGGGGAGCTGTGGTTGCTGCGCTCCTGGCATCTTTCTCCAAAGCGCTCCAGGAAAGATTTAACACCTGTTTGGAATAAAGGATTCTTTCAGTCAATAACAATGGATCAATGCACCTGTAGCAGAGCCAGCTCATGGTATATCAGTACATAGGAGTGGTTCAGTATAAACAGAAAACTGAAAGTTATCATTATCCCATTTTGCCTTAAAATAAATAAAGGCATGATGTAGGAAGGTTGATGAGAAAGAGGTTAAAAGCCTCACTAAAACATAAAAACATACACTTTTCTGGATTTTAATAATGCTGCTGTTTAAAAAACTTTGATATAGGGTGACACAAAAAAATGGGAATCTTTAACGATCCAATAAAACCAAGAGTGATGGGAGAAAAATATTTTATTCATACTACCCTATTTTCTGCACTATATGGCGCACCTAAAAGCCTTTAATTTTCTCAAAAACCCACAGTGCACCTTACATATGGATCAATATTGGTTAATTATGGCTACCGTAATCAGGGGGCGTCGCCGAAGTAACAGCGGTAAAAATGGTAAAGGAGAATTCCAGTCCCATACTACTTGTGTGTATAAAGACCCCACAGTGGCATGAATGCACTAACTAGGTGATAAAAAGTTGCACTACCTGTTGTACCTTGCTGTTGGTAAAAGATAAAACTACGTCACTGACGTTACCTCGGAGAAAACAATTAAACAGCTGTTCATGTAGCTTTGAACTGTGACAAATGGAGTTGGAAATACATTGTTTTCAACAAAGGCGGTGCAAATACTGGTAAGAGCTACTGGTACGTACGGTACTGTATTGTGAATGTACTAGCTTGTTTTGGAGTGAACGGAGTTGTCAGAACGTTGGTTTGTTTTCTATGAATAAAGTTTGACTGACTGACTTATCTGACTGTTTTGTTGACATTCACTTTAGTGCAGCTTCATCTAGATGGATGATAACACAACCCCAATGTCAACAAAACAGTCAG
>OOFC01023474.1:0-10794 GCA_900323345.1 Pseudochromis fuscus | reverse complement strand
GTCCGTCCGTCCGTCCGTCTATCCATCCATCTATCCGTCCATTCATCCATCCGTCCATCCATCCATCCATCCATCTATCCATCCATCTATCCATCCGTCCATCCATCCATCCATCCATCCATCCATCAATCAACCCACCCATCCATCCATCCATCCATCCATCCGTCCATTCATCCATCCGTCCATTCATCCATCCGTCCATCCATCCATCCATCCGTCCATCCATCCGTCCATTCATCCATCCGTCCATCCATCCGTCCATTCATCCATCCGTCCATCCATTCATCCATCCATCCATCCGTCTGTCTGTCCTCCCGTCCATCCATCCATCCGTCCGTCCGTCCGTCCATCCATCCATCTATCCGTCCGTCCATCCGTCCGTCCATCCACCTATCATCCATCCATCCATCCATCCGTCCATCCATCCGTCCATTCATCCATCCGTCCATTCATCCATCCGTCCATCCATCCGTCCATTCATCCATCCGTCCATCCATTCATCCATCCATCCATCCGTCCATTCATCCATCCGTCCATCCATCCATCCATCTATCCATCCGTCCGTCTGTCCCTCCATCCATCTATCCATCCATCCATCCGTCCATCATCCGTCCGTCCGTCCGTCCATCCATCCATTATCTCGGGGACAGCAGCTTAGCAGCAGGGAAACCCAGACTTCCTTCTCCCCGGCCACTCCATCCAGCTCTTCCCGGGGGATCCCGAGGCATTCCCAGGCCAGCCAGGAGACATAGTCTCTCCAGCGTGTCCTGGGTCTTCCCCGGGGTGTCCTACCAGTGAGACATGCCCTGAACACCTCACCAGGGAGGCGTCCGGGAGGGATCCTAATTAGATGTCCTCCCGGCCACCCTACGGAGGAAGCTCATTTCAGCCACTTGTTCTTTCAGTCACTACCCAAAGCTCCTGACCACAGGTGAGGGTAGGAACCAAGATCGACTGGTAAATCAAGAGCTTTGCCTTTCAGCTCAGCTCTCTCTTCACCACAACGAATCCGTACTTCTTGTTTAAAGGATCCTAACTTGTTGTTGTTAACCTCATTCACAAGCACATTTACCTTAAATAGAACATATGTATGTGTCCCCGCCTAAACATTGATCTTTAATCGCAGTTTAATTTGTATACACAGAGAAGGAGACAGATGATTAAACACACCGCTGAGAGAAAAAGATGTTTGTATGTGTTTTTGTGGTCAGTCAAAGATAAAGTACAGAGACATTCACAGAGAGAACAAGATATACAAAGAGAACAAATGAGCATGAATTAAGATGAATAACACTCATTTTTCTGCAGATATTTTTTTTCTCTCTTTGTGTTGCTCCGTCCTTTGTTGTGTCCTCTGCTCTTCTACATCCCTGCCTTTGTTCTGCCTCTGAAGGACTATTATTCCACATGAACATGTTATAACAGACAAATAGTTTTACTGAAGCATGCTTGTTTGTTTGTTTGTTTCTTCTTTATGTAGAAACAAGTTTAAACAGCCAATAATTGATACTGGCTGGTGTGTGTCATCCTGTTAAGATTTGAATTAAAGCAGCACAATCAATATAGTTTGTTATGGCCCGACAGCCTGTTGGCAAAAAGGCAACGTTAAGTGTGCGCTTCTGTTTTTGCCTGTGTTACTGTGTGTGCACACATCTGGTTTTGTGTGATTTTATGGATGTTGACTGTGTGTTTTCTGTCTGCCAGCTTAATTGCTAACTGCCAGAGAGGGTGAAGAATATGTTGTGGGGTAAACTGTCAACTTTCAGGTTGTAGCGAGGAAAGACTCGGGTGGGCAGCAGAAAAAGGACTTAACAGCGTGTGTGAGTGTGCGTGTTATTGTGTGTGTCAGTCATTTGATTCATCAGTATCAAGCAGATAATTATTTTGTTCAAATCCGAACCATGCCTGACTGCTCACACACATACACCCTGAAACGCATCGTCACACATGCCCATTACGCCTCTAATCATTGCTGTCTTTCTCCTGATGAACACATATTAGAGCGTGTGTGTGTGTGTGCATATGGATCTGCACATACATGTGTGTGTGTGTGCATCCTATTATGGCTTTGGATGCTGGGTCATTTTCATGCAGGGATCATCATCATCACTTTATCGTTGGCAGGATGCATTCTGTGATATTCTATCAGATTCTGTTAAGTTTTACTTGACTCACAAATTGAGGCCAATAAAGACCTCAGCCAGAAAGTGTTAAACCCTGGTCTAGTGACACAACACTACATTATTTCTTCTGGACTGCTTTATTGCTCAAGCTGCTAAATGACAAATGCATAATGCCAAAGATTCAGTGCATTATTACATTGGTACGTGTGTCTAAAAAGATGTATTTCAGCATCTGCAGCCATTGGTGTGTGTGCATGTGTGTGTGCAGGTGAATGAGGGGCCATACCTTGTAAAGTGCTTTGAGACCTAAGCTAAGGTGAAAGGCGGTGTATAAATGTACTCTGTTTACCATCTCTCACTTTTATGATATTGTTTTGCTTTAGTTTCGTGTCAGTAATTTAATAGAAAACTTTGAATTCATAACTTTGGTTTTATTTTTATAGCTCTGGCCATTGGTTGATTTATAACATGTTTTCAGTCTTCATCTATGTTTTATCTTCCAAATAAGTTGACTAACCTGGGGGTTTGTTTACAACCTGCGTGAACATTGATTGCTATTGCCCGGTTGAACCTGTTTTTACTTATTTTGCAGCGTTGTGAGATTTCTTTGGGGAGCACAGTGTTATTATTTCAGGTGGAGCTGAAATGTAATAAACCGCACTTGTCTCTCGATGTGAAAAGACTAAATTTAGCCTTCGTTTCTCCTTTGAAGGTTTACAAAGTGTGACTGTAAACTTAAGCCAAACAACTGACTGTATTTACTGTAATAAAGCATATGTTGTGTTGATGGTAGGACATCTCGATTACTACAAATAATACAGTATACAGGTCGTAGCTCAGTGGGAACGGTGATCACATAGACTGAACAAAATGCATCAGTAAAGTGCAGAGTAAATAACCATCAGTGTCCATGGTAATGGAAAGACATTCACCAATAGCTGTCTAATTAGCACATTATCTCAATTCAAGGCTTTTTGCTGTTCTGGCTTTTGACTGTAATTTGGCAGTCTGACTGTCCATAATTCACAGTATTAGCTCTGTCTTTGGCTCCTATTCCCGCGCCTAATACCTCTCTACTAAAGGAGGCTGTCCGTGATGATGCATCGATGTCCCAAGGTCACACTTTTCAGTTTTGTGCACTGGGCTCTTCTAATAGTGGTAGTACATGAATTAAATTTTATTTTAGAGCAGTAATGTTAAAAATCCAGTAACGTGCGATGTAAAATCTAAGAAAGTAACACCTCGGTCGGCGTGCGTGGTGCTATCAGGAAGTTTTCTGCTTCATCACAAAACACTTGAGGATGCAGTTTCCACAGAGGTGTCACACAGCTGTTTCTCAAACATGGTATGCAGTTTATTTTCTTAAACTGTCCAGTCGACAGGTCAACAGCGCTCAAAGGTGCTGTAACACCTCGACAGGGGAGTTATTTTACCAGACAGCAGCTGTTTGCTTTCTTACCACTTAAAGCAAAGGTCACCTCAGGGCAGGACTGCAACACATAAACAAGTGCCACATCTGGGTACTTTCAGGGTACCGCCAACAGGCTAGCATCCTCTCCAGTCTATTTTAAATTTGACGGGTACTTTGTTTGTCCCACATGGAAAACCACTTGTCAGAGCGTATAACAAAACTGCCACAGAGTTACTAAACTTGAAAGCATGTTGTACAAAATCAAAATGCAGTAATTGCTACAAATGCTGCACCTTCATTTGTGTAATGAAACCTTTATATTATAGTGCAGATGTAAGGACCTTGTTACATAATCTCTAGTGAGGAAATGAGTCTCCTGGGGACAAATCTCAAGGAACTGGGTCATTTTTAAAATGTGATCTTTTTTTTTCTTTTCCCCTCTTGTGTCCTTTCCCCACAAAGCTCAGATGATGTGTTAACATCTTAATTGGCCGCACTGGTAAGCAGTCACGGGTACCAGTACAACAAACATCACATGCCAGGTTTCAATTTATTACCGCCTGATTTCTCCATCAACAAGGTTCTTCCACAGTGTAGAAAGGTGTGTAGATGTGAGGAGGCTGGGCGATCCAGAGCAGCTGGGTTCATTTAACAGCTCCAGCCTTCAATCTGTTGTTATGTCTTTGAGTCTCAGGTTCTCAGTTACCCCTCGATGATTGTGTTTCCTCACACAGTCCAAAGACATACAGGTCAGGTAGACTGTTAATGACTGATTGTATATCCATGTTAGGCCTTTAATTGCCTGGCCATCTGTCTAGGGTTGTGCTCTGCCCTCTTGTTAGTGCACACTGGGACACACTCTGGCTCTGGAGATGCTGAAAAACAATAAACATGTAAAGAAAAAAAAAACTGAATGAATGCTTAAGGCCTTTACGCTGAGAGAGCAGCACATTCCTGCCTTGATTTATTTTAATGAGACCCTGGCAATAGACCATGGGAACCACCCACATAACAATTAGTATAACAGACATAACTTATGAAAAATGTTATTACTTAACAAATAACAGTGTGTCAACTAATGAGTTGACCCTCCAGCTAAACTTCTAGCTAATACCCTTGCCTGGTGGATTGCATGTGGTGTGACCTCAATGCACGTTCAGAGTTAGACTGCTGATCTAAATGAGTTGATAGGATGAGAATCTGGGAGCAGTAGCTCGGTATGCGCCCTGCTGCTGTGTTTGTCCCATTGCCCAGCTGCACAGTGTGTATCCGTCGTAAAATTTACTGTAGCTGCAAGATGCAGTGCACAGTAAAGATGATTTATACTCTGCTCTCTTGAGCTGCAATGAGCAGCACAAGTGCTGCTAAAATTCAGACCGCACCGTCACTGAAATCCTCCCAAAATTAAGTCAAGAATTAAAAGAAGAAATATGTTAATAAGAAAAATGTAATGAATTATTAAATACAGTTTTTTGTTTGGTTTTCTGTGACTAATTACTTTTTCAAAATAACTTTCCTTTGGAGTCGTGAAGAATATCCTGTGGATTTTTGTCCTCAAACAGGGTTCGGCTTCTTCTATACTTGTTTATTTGGCTGAAAGGCTAAAAGTAATCTATTGGAAAAAAGGTCCCAAACTGCGATTGTGGCAGCTCACCAATGACTCAACATAGCTGCACAATCTCAGCAAGGGAATTCTCATACACTCAGCTTTCAGGACAGCTGTTCCCTCTCTGCACTACTTCTGACAAGGGGTCACCTCAGTACATGGTTTAAACTTTTTCTTGACAGTTTATTTTTGACTCAGGGTAGTGAAAATCCATTAAAGCTCCAGTGGGTGCTATATTATAAAATATGCACAAATACACCTCTTATAAGCCTGAGTCCCACAGGACCAGCAGCAGAATAGTATTTGTCAACGTCGCCTCTGTTGAGACCTGCAAAATTAGGAAAATAGTTTTTAGCCGTGGACATTATTATTATGACAGGAAGTGACAAGTAATGAATGTGCTATCAAAGTGAGGATCAGACAACATTATTTTGCCTCTCCTTGGAGTCTGTAATAATCAGTAATGTGCACTTTACAGATGCGATAATGTATCATTTGTATGTGCTTAAGTGTTTAAATTACCTGTCATTTGTAATATGACTTACAAATCTATCTATCTATCTATCTATCTATCACATTTATTTTGCAGAAATTGCTCATTTTTTTATTAAAAACTTTGATGGTTTCTCTCCTGTGATGTTGGTAAATACCCTTGTTGTGACTGTTGGCCATGATAGCAATAAGCAGGTTGTTGTTACTGCCACCGAGATTGAAATAAAACCTGTACCCATGTGTACTCCCCTTTGCTGGGGTCACCTCAGCTTATTTGGTAGTTGAAATGGCTGACTGAACGTAATTCATTAGACGTGTGCAGGGCTGACATTTTAACAGGGTCCAAATCAAATCTTATTTTTAGGGGGACTCGGGGCTGCACTGCAGAATAGTAAGTGTGGTAGGGAGGCTGCCCTCTGACTAGAAACCCCAAAGTGTGAATGACCGTACAGAGAGACATGTGACCTGCTGATGATGAGCCTCCACCAGCCTGTGTTGTTGTTTGTTTGTTTTGACTCCAGACAGACAGATGAATGGACATGCACATACATTTATTTTAATGCAACCCTTTCTCTCCACTGTTGTTATCAGCTGTGACTCAGCACTGCTGCAGCTTCAGCTCCACAACTGGATTCAGGAGTTCACCCAATTAAGACTGTGTGTTCTGTGGGACTCCTCTGATGTAAGGTCACAGCAGTGAGGGCCAGATCACAAGCCTGTACAGTGTTTTTCTTTCACTTTGGAGTAATCAAGGAGAGCGTTTCAGACGGGAGTGTACAGTGCAGGTAATGTGTATAAGGTTCTGCTGACTAGCACTGACCAGCAGAGGTACGGCTCAGATCGTCTGCGTCAGAAATGCATATCTACCGTGAATTTAGGATCACAATGAGAGGAAGATTGTTATCAGTTGGTCTCAGACTCTGATCGTGCCCTGAGGAAACCTTAAAATTCACAGCACTACAACTTTACTGGCTGATTGACTGAAGGTATTTCACTGTAGTTTTAGATTGCTCAGTGCTCTTAACAATGTTTAAATGGCCTATTGAGCTGCTCTTAGCTGCTCTGCTGCTTGCTAATGACCTCGAAGTGATAACGCTTCACTTATCCATTTGAAGAGCATCCACCCTTAAACAGAAGCAGTTTTTTTTTTTTTCTTCTTCTGGTCTTGGACCTGTACAGTCCAAACTACTTAAACCCTGTCCTGTAGTTAAGTGCTGTAGAAAATCAAAACTCAATCATGAAATGAAATCAACAGAAAATACAAAAAAAGAGTAGTAATCAAACTGACGAGTCTTTTTATGCCAACCCTGTTTGTCTCAGGTGAAGATTTGTAAAGGCTGAGATAAACTGTCTGTCCTTGTATATTTCTGTGGCAGTTTTTATTTCTTTGTTTCTTTCTTTGCTTTAGAAAATAAAGAAGCTAATCTAATGTAGTTTGGGGTTGCAGGCTGCTCTTAATGTCTTTCTAAATGGGCCCATTTGGATCTATTGAACAGCACTGAGCTTCTTGCTAATGACCTTAGTGTGATAACGCTTCAGTTCCTTCCTTTAAGTCTGCTGCTACGATGCAGTCTGCCTTGACTGTGCATACACACACACACACACAGACAAACATAAATATAGGCAAAAAACATGTCGGCACAGGAACACTTTGAAACGGCACTCACATATTCAGTGAAGCATTGTTCTGTTAAGTCAGATCTACCTCCACTTTCTATACACTCGCACATAAACACACTTGAATGAAGAAAACTTTTGTCTGTTTCTGATTTTGTTCTGCTTCATTCTCTTTCATTATGACCTCGAGCTGCTGCTGCTGCTGCTGCTGCTGCTGCTCTACAGTTTTAACAGCAACTTTAACTTTTTTAGACACAAACAATCTGCAACAGCAGCTTTTATTGTTCCAGGTCTGATTATATTTTTGTACCTAGATTTAAAGGCCAACACAGTTCACAATTAGTCCTCTTAAGCTGCAAATGAACATAAAACCAAAGTGGTTTTTAAATGGGTTGCTGATATTTATTTAGGATTTCTTCAGGGTGGAGGATGTTGGAGAAATGTAAACAAATGCTACTTTAGTCATTAGATTAATAAGGAGGTAAAGTATTGAAGCTTGTTTTGCATTCTTAATCACTGTTAGCCAATGACAGAGCAGCAGTGACTACTGCATTATCCAAGCATAAAGAAGTGGTTGAATAGGAGCCGGTCCACCTCCAGGGTGCATGTTATGGGTCCCCTATGTGTGTGTGGATTGTTTGTAGCGTTGAAATGCCATTTTGTTGTGTGTGTTTGTACTGGGTGCAGCATGCCACAATAAGAAAATAAAGCTTTGTATTAGGTAGTATTTATTGCTTCATTAGGTAGTATTATGTTATGTTGTATGTAAGACAGAGAGACGAGGGGCATTTCATACCTCCGCATGTTCTCAACATATTGTTGAAGTCACTATAAAAAGCTTGAAATCTAATAGTGTCCTTGAAATGTTTTTTTTTAAATCTACAGTTCTTGTGAACCTTGAAAAAGAGCAGAAAACACATCCACAACTAAAGTGTAATGGTTTATTAATACATCCTGTCATTTGTTGTTAGCCAGGAGTTAATGTCTGGCAAAGTTGTTTTGCATCTTTTTCCTGTTATTTGTAACCAGGAGGTTTGAGGAGACTACATTGCCAGAGGCTGCAGCTTTTACTGTATACTACTGACTTAGCAAAATGCTCCCTACAAGTATCAGAATCACACATATTGACCTGAATGTTTAATGCAAGCTTCTGTAGAAATAATAATCAAAATAATTCCTTTTATCTTTGAAATAATATCCTGTTTGCATAACGGTGTGTTTTTTTAAGATACTGTTTGTGTATGCATTGAAACATGTATGAATATTCAGATTTACACAGTAATACACAGCTTCATTGGCATTCCTGTCATGATGGCGGTTAATCCCTCAGACAGTTCCCTATCCTTAAACATTATCTGAACATTTGCTAGCCATTTTTATTTTGACAAAGCACAGCCAACGGCTTAGCAGTGCATGGCTGATCCTGGCGTGTTGAAATGGTTTTTTACACTCCTTATCACCTGCGGTAAGGTCTTTCTTTACTGTAGTGTGATTTGCCAAGTGATGGATTCTCATCCATAATATCACATGTTCATGCTTCATTTTAGTCCCCTCATACACCAGAGGCTCGCTGATTGAGAACATCTCTTTTTTTTTCGTCGAGGATTCCTGAACACAGCAGAAATCAGCCATCATCCGTCCTGTCAGGGAAATGATCTACAGCTACTAAATAATGGACAAGCAGCAAATAATAGAATACCAGCATTACGGCATTTTAGAGCAGAGTGGATTGATGGTGTAGTCCTGTATGCATGCCACTACAGCCAGAAATGTGCCTGCAAGTAAAACATTTAACACTCAATACTCCAGTGTTCACCAGCAGCAGGGTGTGTCTGCAGGGTGTAGTGTGTAGCTCCTGGAAGTGACTCGATAACTATTCATGTAAACCAGACTGCAGCCAAATTAAAGCAAAGGTGCCAAGCTTTTCCTCTTTTTCTTCTCCAATTCATTAAAGATAGATTATTTTGGAATATGCCAACGTCAAATTAATTGTTAGACCTTTAGCTTAGTGGTTTTAATTTAATAATAGATGATAGTCACGGCCAAGAACACCACTGTCTCTCAAACTGGTAATATAAGTACTCCCACTTTTTAAGCACATTTCCTCCCACATTTGCTGCCCTCTGGTACAAAGAGGACGTCATCAGTGTTTTTTTAATATTAAAAATGTTTATTGTGTTTGTTTTGTTTCATAGAGAAGACTGTCTAATAAGGATATGTTTTGTTTAAAACAATGCTAGATATTAAAGCATGTTATTTATCACTGTTATTGCTGTGTGATTTCTAACACCATCACAAGTGTGACTGCTTGAGAAGCACTTGTTTGTGAAACTCCCATTTGTGCAATAGGCTTTCAAATTTCCCCAGGAATTTAGTCATTAGTTTCTCCTGCCTGAAGTTGTAAGGGTGGAAATGCGTGAGATCATCCATGCAGGGACTGATGATAAACATGTCGGTGCTTTCTGTCGTTCATATTCCTTTAATCTGTGCACCTTTGCATACACTGGTGTTTTTAACCGTTTCTTTGTTTTTGTCTTTCCAGGTAATAAAGCTGTCGTTTGAAGAGTTTGATCTTGAAAGAGGATATGACACGCTAACTGTAGGAGACGGAGGGAAGATTGGAGATACCCGGAGGGTGCTCTATGTGTAAGCACCACTTAATATGTTCTGGCTTATAGTGCAGAGATATTGACACGCTACAGTATAGAATAAACTAATAGTGGCTGTCACAGGGACAATTGGGACACATGAGTACTGTTGTGCAGGTACATATTGGACAGACTGGACTGCATCAGTGCTGTACAGTTTTCTTTCCCACTTAGTACTTTGCCAAGGTTTTCTTTCAGATTATATAGTAACCCTTAATGTTAATGTTTACTAACCTGGTTTTTGTGTTGCTTTTATGTTTGATGTAAGCTGCTGAAAACTTGAGTTTCCCCTGGGATTAATAAAGTACCATATTTTCCGGACTATTGAGCGAACATGTCTATAAGCCGCTATTGAATTTATTCAAACAGTTTCATGTGGTCCACTCAGACCAGGTCTGATGTGACTAGGCTAAATTTATCAGCGGCACGGAGCTTGTTAGCTTGTAAAAAGCCAACGAGCTTCATGCCGCTGATACATGAGCCACACCGGTGTTTAAGCCACAGGGTTCAAAGCATCAGAAAAAACTAGCAGCTTATAGTCCGGAAAATACGGTATGTATCTATCTATCTATCTATCTGTCTGTCTATCTGTCTATCTGTCTGTCTGTCTGTCTGTCTGTCTGTCTGTCAGGGTAAAGCTGGTGTCACTCTTAATTGCCTCAGATCATCAGAGCTCAAACCACAGGCTGGCTAATTCTAGAATTCTAGAATTCTAGAACTTAGAATTTTAGAATTTTAGAATTCTAAAATTCCCAAGAACTTAGAATTTTAGAATTTTAGAATTCCTTTCTTGTTTTTGTCAGGAAAGGAATGTTCAGCTGTTGAAAGGCTGCTCTAAGCCATAATGTAACAAACAGATCAAAGATATTTCATAAATCATATGAATATGATCTACTT
>OOFC01023470.1:15813-26374 GCA_900323345.1 Pseudochromis fuscus | reverse complement strand
TCTCTCATTTTGCTCCTCCATCTTTCACCTTCCCCTTCCTGACTCTAAAATCTGCTCCTGTGCACACCTTAACCAGTCCAATAAAGGTTGTAGGTCCAGATTAATTAAAGCATGTCTGCGTGGATGTTTTTACTCTCTCTCTCACACACACACACACACACGGTCCACTTTTTTAAACCTTCTTCTTTATGGATTTAGGAAAATAACTTTTAAATAACCTCTCTATGCTTCTCATATCTGACAATGATTCATTTTTCCACATTGTGAATTAATGGGCCTTTTAACTGATTATCGTGACAAGTCTGACTCTCTGTTGGGACTAATAGTCGACACAGTTTGTCTTGTTTTGTGAAGAGTTTACAAATTACCCACTTCTCCTAAACATACTGTGATTATACTGAGGAGTGTCAGGATTACAGTTTTTTTTCACTGGATTTTTGTGTTATTTCAGACAATGGTCAGTGACATTTTAGGATTTTGCAACATGTGCATATATTTTTTCTGATTCTGTTGTAATTTTAAATCCCCTACATCTTGAACCTGCTAACACACTAGCAACAAATACATTGAACCATCTCTCCTTGAAGCAAAGCTGTTCTCATATTCCTAAGACCACAAATCTTTTATGGACGCCTGCAGTCATAGTTGATCCCCAGCTACCTCTGACATCCGGTCAAGACCTCTGACCCCCGACTAGAACAAGGCTGCCAGGCTTCACTGGCTGCTTACAGTGGTCAAAATAACAAAACAATATTGTGATGTGGTGTTATTCTCAGCTGCTGTGACTATGCTCACAGCCCCAGTGTGGTTCCTGTCAGGAGCAATAACCGCTGTAGGTTTCAGCTCGTTCTCCTCACAGTTATCTCTTATGGAGCCTCTGGGCTCTTGTCCTCTGCATCAACACCACACGACACCACCCTGCCACTAACATCAAACAGCTAGGATCTCGCAGACCAGCCCTGCTAATGCCTCACTCAAGGGCTTGGTACATGCATTACATACATACTGTATTTCCTCATATTTGTACGTCCATAAAATGCTAACATGCACACATATTTGTATACATAAGGGACTGGCTATCTCATGATTAGACCCCATGGGCCCTTTACATCAGCCTTCAGAGGTCCACCAATAAGCTCTTTGTAGACAGCAATTCTTCAGTCACGTCATTTATCTTCCAGACCAGGACCACTTCAAGGGGCTGGGAGGTGCATGGTGCTGAGGTCAGTAATGGGGGTGTCTCTCTCTCGCTCTCATCCTTCTTTCATGTCCTTATGTAGAGGGGCTAGCATTGTTAAAGTTGCTATAAGTGTAATATAACATCATCAGAGGGTGCCAAATATCAAAATTTAGAGTTTTTTTTAGTTTTTTTTTTTTTTACAGCAATTTGGATTGTAAGTGCTATCTGCTTCAAGAAATGATAAACACTGGCTCAGTATTTCCTTAAATTTGTCACATTAATAATCAATTCACATTAATTTTGTTTAAGTTGTATCTAAAAATTCTGCATTGCATATCTGACATACTTCTTCCTGTGTGTTTGGATCCACGACTTGCATCACAGATTAAATCGATGCCACTGTGTCTTTCACAGTTGGATCCTCTGATTCAAAAAACGGACCCACCGAGTATTTGGTTCAGTGGATTGGATCCTTCATTCATGAACTGCATTCCCCTTGTTCACTCTAGACTCAGTCATCCCAAAGGAATAAATACAAGCTTTAACTTTTCCATGCTTTGTCAGAGCTGTAATGAAATCCATTCTTCCCTGGCAATACTTCAAAATACTTCACCAGCAGAAAAGAAACAAAATATGTACAACTCTAGATTAAGGTTAACTTTCATGAAGCAATAAGTCAGTATTCGGTAGCTAAACACTTCCATGTACATCACGTTCCAGCAGCTGCTTTACAATAAATGCATTCCAGCGGTCCCTTAAGGCCCCGACGGTGTGTGTGTGTGTGTGTGTGTGTGTGAATCTTCTTTTATCTGGTTGTTTTTGTTTTGTGGATTGATTATTATTTGAAGGAATATTTCAAGAATCACACTTACACACTCTATATCTTTCTTCAGTTTTTCTTCAAACCGTTGTTCATTGGTGCTATACTTGCTCACACTGTAGCTCTATGGATAATATAAAGCACAGTGAAATGTATTTTCTACCGTCTTTGCGTGTGTGTCTGTGTGCATGTATTATGTGTATGGATGGAAGTGGAGCTGTGGGGTGAGTGATGACACTGGCGGTGTAATCCCACCGACATCTGCTTCTAATCTGCGACATGAAAAAGACACTCTTGTGACCCCATACCTGCCCCCAACCATCCTCTACCCCCACCCCGCTCCTTCTGCCTGATGTTGCTCTCTTTCATTTTGACCCAAATCAAACAGCAGATCAGGTTACGAAAGATTTTTTTGTTTTTTTTACCACAACTTGCAATCAAACATACAAAAGAGGGAGTATATAGTTGTTTTATGTGCTCTCATCCATGCCACCGTAGGTCAGGGATTTCACTCAATCTGGAACTAACTGCATGTTTTACAGTAGCTGCTTTTTTCTTTTTGTCTGGGAAGAATAAACAACAAATGATCATTTAAATTTCAACCTTTTACGACTGAAGTTTCACACTGAGAACAAAATAAAAGTAAGCAGCTTCTCCAAACAGCATCCATTTCCTCTTAACGCCACTCCAGATCCAAGACTGGGATGACATAAGAAGGAAAGAGTGGAGCAGAGCGAGTACTCGGGGAGAGTGAGGGTGTATGTGCAGCGTGTCGGGACTTTCCAGTGGATGAAGATTGCCTCACTAGAGGAAAGTATTTATTCAGGAGTAATTGAGAGAGAAATAACTCTGCAGCCAAAAAGCCCGGCCTGAGCGGATGAGCAAGGAGAGGATGTGGGTGATTGAAACATGGCTGCAATTTGTTTTAACTGGCTGTAGAAGTAAGCATGGCAGAGCTCTTAGGGCTTGGTAGTTGTAAATCTGGAGCCGTGCAGGAGTATTGTCGGTTCATAACCTCTCTTTCTTGCTTGCTCTCTGTTCCTCCCTTACGCCTCCCATGGGTACATTTAGCTGGGGAAATGGAGCTTTTCTTTTCTTTATTTGACTTCCTTGTCACTGGCAAACTCTCTTTCCCTGTCTCTCTCTCTCTCTCTCTCTCTTGCTCTCTCTGTTGTTGTGTCACACACACACACACACACACACACACGCACACATAATTGCCTTGACCCACGTTTTGCAAGACCCCTAACTGTTTCTGTGCAGGGCAGCTGTGGGAGGACAAGGACACAACACAGAGATACATTAGAGAAAATCACTTCCCCCTTTCAGCAACAATAGTTCTGGGAAGCTGTGTAATTCTTCCGTGATCTGTGTTCTCTCTGTCTGCCTATAAATGCACACTTAAATGCATTATGCTATGGTCAGTCTACATGTATGAACAACAATTTACTACATTGTATTTATAGCTGGAAATACTGTTTGAGTGTTCACAAAAGCAGTAATTTGATATTATTAGGACGTAGGAATACATCTCATAGTAAAGGATGCTTTGAACAAATTACAACAAAGTAGTCCCAATTTTTAAAGTGTTTCGTTACAAGTATAAAAATTTACTCAAAGTTACAGAAATAGGGATAGACTATAAAATATTTCCAATGATACATATTTACTGTGATTTGAGTTATCAGTGCATAGTGTCTGCAAAGTGAAGATGCTGACTTAATTTGTCTCTCCATAGTGTCAGCAGAAAGTCAAAAAAAATTTAAAGTTGTAAAGTTGTAAGCTGTATACAACTGTAAGAAATTGAGATCTTATTTTTTTTAGTTAAAGTAATCCTTTAATTATTTTAATGGCCAAAACAAATTCAACCTTTGTGTAAAGACAACAGAGATGGATAGAGGCGACACAAAAACTAAACATGAGAAATTAGTTATGGGCCAAATGTGTGAGCAGATCTCTCTGTTCACACCTCAGGTTCAAGGCTTCTGCCTCCCGGCCTGTTTAGTGAACTCCTGTCCCCGAACACACACATTCACACACTTTCATTTTCTCCTCCACCTCCAGTATTCCCCCTTTCCTTCCTTCCTTGGGAGCGCTGACTGTAAAGTGCAGGTCTCTGCTGTGGTTGTAACATTTCCATACGGGTCTGCGGGGTTACACACGGCTGCATCGCAAAGAGGTGTGTGCTTCTCACTCTCCGCTGTGGGTCAGTACTCAGGGTTTACACAGGGGGCAAAGGTGTTAATGCTACATGCTTTAAAGAAGTACAAGATGTCTTCACTTCAGCCCTAACAGGCACCCTGGGTAAAAGCTGGAACTAATCTGAGGTGTGCAGTGTGTAGGACAGAGCGAGTGTGTGTGTGTGTGTGTGTGTGTGTGTAGGAGAGAAACAGTGACAAGATGCAGCATTATAACAGTATGGCAAACATTACTTATATAGAGTTGTATTTAGAAATAAGGGTTCTCCTATTTCCCCCTTTCTGCTGTTTTTTTTTATTGTTTTGTGCGTTTGTAGAACAAACAAGGATGATTATTCTGTGCAGTGAGTGTGTATTAAAATAGCACAAACGTTTACTCATTATTCAAAGTATTCATTTGAATTTATCATACATTGTGACGTGTTGGTCTTTACCTTACTTTACTTTGGCCTTTACTTCTGCTTTGTTATTTGCATCAGCGTAACAGGTTCATTGTTTGTTTCTTGCATGCTGAGTAATATTTTAAAACCTAATTGATTATATGCATATGATCTACTGCTGAGAATGAAAAGAATGAGTGTGTGTGTGTGTATGCATGCAGTAAAAGGATCAGTTTTTTAAAAATATAAATTTCAGAACTTTGTCCTAAATTGACAAAATATATTATTATCATTATTTTGCTTTTTGGCATTACAGCAATCACCCAAAATAAGCTGGTAGCACATTTAGTTCAGCAAAACTTGGCTTAGGTCATAGCATTGGTAATGAATGAAAACACATTTGCGAGCAAATCAATTTTTATAACCTTTGTGTGTTTATTAGATATTCTGAGGCAAATGCAATAAAGTGGCCAAAGCCAATATTGTATGGCATGAGGGGCGGTGGAACACTTCCAAACAGTAATGTCACCTCTACGGACCGAGCACAAATATTACACATGGACTGAGGTTTGGAATCAAAGCAGCGTGTTTACGAGTGAATATGTTTGATTAAACCCACACAGGGCTGGAAATGACAAAATGCTCATTTTTGTGTGGTTATTTATTTTTTTCATTGCAGATTCTGACATACACATGCACGCTTTACTCCAAACATACATGCACACAAACACAGTCACACATACGCCGTCCTCCCTTCTGCAGCCAAGGGAAGTAATGAAAACAAATGGCAGAGTTCTATTCCCACTGGGACCTGAGGAGGAACTTAGTCATCAAGCTAATTTTATTCTTGTCTGGCCCAGAGACTCCATTTCCTCTGGGTGTTTTTACAAACGCTGGGCTGCACCACGCCATCGGCCAGTGATGGATATGAGGGCCTGATGGCCGGATGGCAGATGCTGGTCCTGTAACTCAAGCTCCAAACACTTGCTGATGACCCCCCTTGCACCCCGTGCGTTCCTCACTCAATGCAGTGTTGCTGCTCGGGCGTACATATGCAAACGGGTGTTTTCCAAACAAATTGTTCTTTAATTTTCTGTCTTCTAGATGTGTTTGTGCAATAATTGTCTTTAAAGCATACGTGAGGTTTTTTTCTCTGCTAAGTTTACATGACAGTCACCATTATTATTATTTTTAGACCAGATATATTCTGAAGGGGACAACAAAGTAAACATGCCATCCAATCTGTAACCTACTTCTACCTTGAGGAAATACATTTCAGTAAATATCTTCAACAAATCACAGATGTGGTTGAAAGAGTAATATTAGTTACAGTGCATCTACTAATCCTGTAGTTTAGTTTGGACTTCTTTTACATAACAGAAGTCTAAGTACGTCCGATTTCCTCCATCTTTACTTCACCCTGTATGTTATGAGTGAGAATCATGTTACAGGCAGTGGCAGGCTGTAGGTTAGCAGCTTAAGCAGCGAGAGCTCTCGTTTCTGCTGCAGGCTACTGAGCAGAAATTTCAAAGGGCTGCTTAAGCCTGCAACAAATTAATTTATCGTCTAATTTGTTACCAGACTGTGTATCTCAGTAGTTTCCCAAATATGCGGGGGAGCGACTATTTCTGTGAAAAACAGACACATGAAAGACCAGAATGAAACAATTAAACCCACTATCACACTATCAAACTATGTATATATGTAGTAAAAAAATTAAATTGTATTTTTTTTTTGTATGTTTCTGCACACGACCAAATTGTTAGCACAAAATGATAAACACTCTCTCATCTTCTTTAAAATATAATGTTTAACAGCATATGGCACAGTGTGTTTCCCTGAGATTCAGGCATAATACATGGTTACACTTCATCTAAAAAGCCATGCAAAACATTCCCTATTACTGTGTGGATTAATAATGAATGCTAAAAACTCTAATTTTGTCTGAAGTTGTGGCTCAAGAGGGACGGAGCATGTCACAATGCTTCATCGGCTTAGCTGGAACAGTTGGATCAGTATTACATCTCCCCATCCGTGCTCACACCAAAGTCCCATTCTGTGACATGCACACAGCTGGGAGCGGAGGACACTTGGGACGAAGCAGAAAGAAAGCCAAATGGCCTCCTGTTACAACTCCTCCGTTACCAGCTTGAAGTCTTCATTCCAATGCACCCTGCATGGATTATTCAGTGACTGTATACCCTTTTAGTCTTGGCTGTGGCCTGCAACAGCAAAAAGAACCTTATTGTTGTTGATTTGTTAGTACGCAACAACTTTCAGGAGAGAAGGGAAACATTAAAAAGCAATTAATATACTGGAGTGCAAAGAAAAAGGGGAGTCGCCTTGGCCTCCAGTGGGACTAGTGATATCCGCAGCACGACCTAAAAAAGCAGAAAACATGGAAAAGATGGCTTTTAGTGTGACTTCTGCTCATCCCCGCAGATGGATGACTGACGGGAGGAGGCGAGGGACAAACAAAGGCAGTTTACGATCAGCATAATCAATGTGACATCAGCACAGCAGCATAATGCGCGGGGGCTGGAGCAGAGTGGGGTGGGAACACAAGATGCTCTTTTTAATAAAACGACAACTTGTTCCTTTGCGATTACACCTTCCTGATCTTTGCCTGAAAGAAGTTTTTCTCAGGCTTTTACCACCCATCAAAGAAGCCTTAACATCATGGCAGGATATCAGTGGCACCCACTTTAAAAGCAATCAAGTATGCATTTAAATTTTGAGCTGACAGTTCCAGCGCAGGCCTTTTGTGCTTTATGGCAAAGCACAAAAATGCTTGCGTGTTATCTACACTTCATCATAGAAAGCGTGAGACCAAACTGACCTCACATTCCACCAATTTTACTGAACACAAAATCGCAGATAAAATATAATTTTGCTTTCTGTAAAAAGTATGCAAGCACATTCAACATGAACCTTTTTCACTCAGTACTAAAGGGACTTATGGGATACTGACCAACTTTCAACACATATACAATACAAGGGCTATATTAAGTTCTTACTCAAGTGTGAAGTGGGTAATCATCCCCACTATTCAAAGGTATTTTTTTCTTAATACTTTTTTTTTTCCTTTGAAACAGTCACACACTCACACACACACACACAAATGCATGGACTGGGTTGTTTACGAAACAAGTTTTTGTTGGTCTCTCTCACCATTCATTAAATCCAAGGCTAAGAAGAGATGGAGGGCGTCACTTCTAGTGGGAACCACTCAAACCGCGCCTGCTTCTGCCGTTACAATAAAAGAAAGAGGAAATCGAGTTTGGCTGTGTCCCTCTGTAGTGGTCATGGATTTTTGTGTGCAACGAAGGTAAATGTGACAAAGCAACAATGGGGTGCTGAATTAAATCTCACATTGTGAGAAACATGGAATGGCTAACCTTGGTCTGGACACCATGGTAACTAATAGTGATCTTTTAATCCAATATGGGAGCTGAACACTTGAAAAACTCATGATTACAAAAAACAGTGAAGAGATGGGGTGAAAATCAATGGAAACCCCACAAAAGTTTCTCATTATTGGACGGAAAATACTATTATTTCAAACAAGTCCTGCTACAAATCCGAATCTTGAGAATTTAGTTCTGCTAATGCACTATACAGACACAAGCTGTACAATATACAACAGTTCTTCAATCATAACATCCCACTAAGCTCAGGGATGACTCATTTCTATTTTGTCCTCCCCCTTTCCCTCTTAGCTACATGATGTGACATGTGTTGGGCCTGTGCTCCAAAGCCCAGGTGTCATGGTAGCTACATGATGGCTTTTTCCTGCTACAAAACTCGTTCATCATCTAAGGGGCCTGTTAGATTTTATCTCTGCCTGGCTTACTTTGAAGCACTTGATCCCCCGATATGTCTGCCGTTTGGGGCTCGCTGTGTCGTGGAAGAGGTCACAGGCAGGGCAGCATCGGCGGGCTGCTCTTCCTCTTCCAATCCATTCATCTTAGTCTGCCTAGACTTCACTTTCAGTCTGGGATATTAGGTAGATGGAAAAATATAAAGATACAGAGAGAGGGGAATGAGTGAGGGGAGTCAGACAGACAGACAGACAGACAGACAGACGATGAGATGAATCAATTAAGGCACATCAAATCAAGAATTCATGCACGCTGAAAGTGACAAATATTGGCGGAGGCGGTCGGAGCTGTCAAGGCCTTGACATAGCTTACCCCCTACCATCATCGTCATCAGGACTGTCATCATCATCTCTCTCTCCCCCGCCTATCCCCTCTTATACCTGTGATGTCTGTGTTGCTTTCTTGAAAGAGAAATCCTGCACAAAGATATATTTGTCTAAATATATTCATATACATACGGTGACATGACACATCTGTACATTTGTACATATGCATAAATATTTTGCTAAGGCAGGCAAGTATAGCTTTGCATGACCCTGAAATTGAAACTAAACTAAGGCCTAAGTTGGTCCTGTATCCAAGTGGTGCAGACAAATTCAAGATTAGATTTGAAGTTGTATCTTTGCATTATTTTATCAGTGGGTGATGAATCATTTACTGATACTCTGTCTAGCTCGGAAATACTTACTTGCAAAGGTTTTAATCTACAAAATTAATGTAACAAAATGTGTGTAATATTTGATATGGGATGTGTGTATTCATTGAATTTCTTTTTAATTTACACATTTATTATCATAACTATTCAGCATAGCCAAGCTCTTGTCTTTAATAAAATCTGATTTTACAGCAGCTCCACTAAAAAACTCTCCCCACCTCTTGTTGGAAAGCTCAGCACTGAATCCAAAAAACATGCAGAAGGAAAATTCTTTGTCAAAAGGTAGGATACAATAAATCAGTTCAGCCGCTCAGATCCCAGCAAACTGTTGAACTCAAAGTATCACCCGTTACAACATTTGTGGGAGTTATCATCCCCTTTGTGCCCCCTATCTCCCCTTACTCCTCCGGGTCACCCTGGTGTCGTCAGCTGGCGTGAGCATATGTCTGGCATCTCCGTCTCTCTGTCTGTCTGCTTCTCTCTTCCTTTCGCTCCTCGTCTGCCCTCCAACCCCCGTGTCACTGTCCCTGTCACTTCTGTCCGCCACGGCCCACGTAAACATGTAGCGACCACTTGATATGTTTGTACGGGGATTTGGGGGTGAACATTACCATGTTTTGAGAGAGGAACATCTGGTGGGGGGAAAAGGTTACAGTATAGGGATACCATCAGAGGCAGAGCTCTGTGCAGAATTCCTTCCATCAGATAAATCAAGCCGGCAAGTCACTGCAAGGTGGGAGGGGCAGTGGAGGGATGAGAGAGTGAGAGGGAGGAAAGGGACATTAACTCAATCCTGCCTGAGAGGAACGAAGTGCTTTGTAAAAGATGGGCTTCTATAAAACGGCAATTTTTCTTTACTGTGCTGGTCTCACTCGGCCTGTCTGACACTACGCTCTTTCTTTAAAGGATCATTTAACCCAAATTACAGAATAGCTCTTGGGATCTAGCCATGTAAATAGTTTCAGTTTTACTTGTCTGCCTTTGATCTGTGATGTTTATAGCAGCAAAAAGTAAGGAAAACAAACAAAGAAACAAAGCAATATTTTCAGAATAAATAATTGAGATTTTTGTCAGGAGATTTTTAAGCTAGAGAAGAAATAGTCCTTATGAACAATGTTAACAACCTGACAGTTACATTCCCAATTTCTGGGTAGAGATGTCACTATTGTATGTAATTCGATGCTGATCTTTTTCAGAAGATCAGAGACATCATCCACTTTGAAGAGTGTTTGATTGCAAACAAACTACCGTATTTTCTGGACTATAAGCTGCTAGTTTTTTTTCGATGCTTTGAACCCTGCAGCTTAAACACTGGTGTGGCTCAGTAACAGCGGCACGAAGCTCGTTAGCTTTTTACAAGCTAGCAAGCTCCGTACCGCCGATACTTTTAGCCTCGTCACATCAGACCCAGTCAGAGAGGACCACATGAAACTGTTTGAATAAATTC
>OOFC01023470.1:0-15750 GCA_900323345.1 Pseudochromis fuscus | reverse complement strand
TTTTCTCTTCTTTATTTACTGAATTATTTAATCTCACACCTTTGGCTCATCAGGTTCAGTCAGAACAAAGATTTTTTTATTTTATATTTATTTTGCCAGTTTAAAAAGTTTCCACCATGTTATGTACAGAATGTTATTGTGGATCTGTCTTCTCTATTTTTTTGTTTTTGTTTTTAATGAAAACTGAAATTATATCCACTTTGCCTTCAAAAGCATCTATGCCAATTATAAGTACATTCTTCATTGTTCTTAAACTTTTCAAAATGCTCACAAATACCATTTCCCAGCCTCACTGTAGGCCAATGACAAGTTTGCCCAGTGATTTCTTTTTTGACCCATGATATCAACCTCCACTGGCCATCATAATATCCTTCCATCCATCTCAAACTCTCCCTCCGACCATCCTTTCCTTCCCGTCATGTTGAGGCAACAGAGAATCGAGGCAGGGATGAGTAAAGCACATGTCAGGAGACGTAAGGGCTTCTGTGGTGGCCTACGAGATGAAGCTGTCAGAGGAAATGCTGTCAGCGCGACACCCAAGTATCAAGGGCATCTTTGTGTCTTCTCCTCCTCTGTGCCTGTCCTCTGTTGCCTTGCTTAATTACACTGCATGTATGCTACTACTGCTATTGTCAGGGGCTTGACATGGCTACACTGTTGGCATGCGTCGAGCCAAGTTTTGACACAGTGCCCCGGAGACTGCGCTGTGTTGTTGTGATGTGCTGTTGAAGGCTCGTGTGCAGAGGCAAGCGAGTCGAGATCGAGAAAGGGGTCATGTTGCATCTTTGTAATTCAAAATAGTTAAAAAACAGTTGAAAAATCATGCTTTATGCGGTGTCATGTAATCCTGTAAACGCCTGATGCAAAATGCCTGCCCAGTATATTTGTGTACGCATGCAAAGTGTTTTCAAATGTGTTTTCCGGTGCACAAATCTGCACCAGCACAAGTGGTACACGAGGGCTGGCAGCGGAGGCATACCTCACACCCCAGATTGACCAGGAAGTAGTTGACAGCTCTCAGTGCCCTGGCCTGCCGCTAATTTCTCCACTTCCTTCCTGCTAGCCCAACTTAGCATCAATCACCTCTCTCCACTCGCAGCGCTAGTGCAAACCAATTTCCTTAATGCTGATTGCACTGTAAACCAACTCTCCTCACCCGCTCTGGCTCTTGTTCCGTTTCGCTACTTCATTCTTTCTTTCTGTCTTTCTTTCCTTCCACAGCTTCCTCTAAACTTGACAAAGCAATGATTCAACTCTTAAAAGCTTGCTTAGCTGAAAAGGCTCACTAAAATAGTCTTGAATATAGCCGCGTCATGTCAGCAGAGGGCTATAATCCTTTGTAGAAATACACCTTACTGTTCCTCCTCTTTCTTGTCAATAGCCACAGTGTAGACTACAGGGATAGTAAATCAGATCTGGAAGATTTGCATTGACATCACATGACTTCTAAATCTATCTGTGCAAAATGCAGACAGCTGTGTGAAGGAGTGAGAGGAGATCCCTGCTTCCTGCTGAGGCATGAGAAATTCCCTGCATGTTTCCCAAGTTTTAGAGTCATCATCAACACAAGAGGAGGTAAGCTATTTCTCACCTTCGTGTAATCTGTACACCCGGCCCGCATCTGAGGTCAGCGACTGTGCCAGACCATGTGCTTTTACATGTGCCTGTGTGGGCTTCCTTTTAACTCTGTCTCCAAGGCAAAGTCAGAGATGTCCCCACACTGACAGGATTCCTCCCGCCACAGCAACACTGGTGATCTCAAGTGATAACAAGTAAACCAGACCACATTTAAAATGTCACTTAATTCTTTTTAATTTCATTCCGTTTGTAAAATGTGCGGCGTAACATGGCTGGGAGTTTGTCATCGCCGCAAGCAGACAGAAGTATATCTTACCGTGAGAAGAGCTCAGCCTGAATACAGCAGCTATCAGCTCTCACCTCATCAATGTCATTTCAGCCAATTATAGGATCCAGTGCCAGAACTCTCCTCCACCACACCCTTTCACATACAAGGGTCCTCCCACTGACTGTAGGAGAATTAACACCACATAAGTCTATGAAAAATATGTGGATGGCAGCACAATTTCAAAAATCCAAACCTGTACCTTGCAGAGTGACTTATGGTAAGATTATTGGCTGCTTTTCTTCAGGGCAGATTTATGATTAATAAACTGATATTTAACAGTTTATAAGAATAATATTAGAATAATTTCTGTACAAATCTGCTGTGATTAAGGATATAAGTTAATTCATTTGTACAAGCAAGTAACCAATGAAAAAATGCTTATTAGATAATGATGGATGTTGATCATAAGGACCACTAATTAAAAAAAAAAATCAGCACAAAAGAAGGTTAGATAATAAATAAAAAATGTATCCTAAACCATATCCCTTGGATAATTTTCTTGGTTTCTCTTAATGTGAGCTCCATCGTGTGTGTAAAAGTCTGGCAGGCCTTTCCCAGTGGAGAGATTGATGAAGTGCAGTGGCCTGGGGGCCAAGGGAGAAGTAGTCCCCTGCTGGGACTTCTCTCTGGCCCACTGAGCACACCACAGCCACACAGGATACATCACTCAGTCTGCTGCTGGCACACACACACACACACACACACACTTACATACACACACATACACACACACACTCACACTCAGGCCTTGCACTGGACAGCATAAGGGCTGTATGGCTAGGAAGAAATCGTAGCTGCTTTAACTCTTGTCCTAATGGCTGGTACAGAGTGGTTCATGTTTCAGCTTTGCTCCAGGGCCCACCACTGACATGCTGCTACATTATGTTAGCCTGTGTTTTATTTGGCTCTGTTTGGTATAGTGTAGTGGGATAGGAAATGGGGGTAGGAGGGAGAGGGTGAGGGGCGTACAATTGAAGGCCCAGCAGGAGAGCCACTCCAACACAAACAGTAGGAGGCTGATGCTCGGTGTGCTTTGCTACACACAAACGGCAGTCCAAGCCACAGATGGGGTAATTTTGTCACTGTGTTTGTGTGTTTTGAGTGTGTGGTGGGATTTGCGGGGTAACTGTCAACAGGTTCTGCTTCCAAGATCATCTGGGGAGCACAGTCTCATTTGTATACTGTGTCTGTGCATGTAACATATAAGTGTTTAGGGGAAGAGAGGCACAAATGCTGCACGGTGTTGGGTGGCATCCGTGTCACATCGGGCTGATGGATGGCTCAGATTGCCATGACCAGGATGCCCTAGCTTCCAATGCATGGCTACTAGCATGATCATTGCTTACGCAGCCACTGACACTGACTTGTCTGGGACCGCCTGGGCTGGCGACATTCTCTGAAAGATTCCCAGAGAAAGCCCCTGGTGCATACACATGCTTGCCTGCTGACACACACACACACATACACAAGCATGAAAAGTGGGGGTTGGGTCGCCCTGACAAATTACCTACATCCCCAGCACTCTGGTGTCTCAGCATGGGGGAAACTCGATGGCCCGGTAGGAGGTGGGTGGTTAAGTGGAAGGTCAGGGAATTGAGTGGAGAGGGCACCCAAAGCCCATGCTTTCTCTACATAGAAGAGGAGGAGGACTTGGGGCCAGGAGGCATACATTTTTTTTAAGTCTCTTTATCCAATCTATCACCACAACCTGTGCGCATATGTACACGGGGGCATGGAGACTCAGCACAGAGTATGTGAGAGGTTTACATGTTTATGTGTGTGTGGGCATGCATGTGTAGAGCAGTGAAGGCCAGCGTTCCAGACTGCAGGGAAAGGATTAGGAGTCTGGAATGCAAGACACTCCTTGACCCCGGTGCGACCTTTCAGGCTAAATCCCTTGCCCATATCTGTCCCTCATGGGTCATGATCCAATTGGTCACCCCTTTAGAATGCTGACCTCTTATGCACCTCGTCACTCAGTCTGCTCGAAACATCTCCATTCACTGACAGTGGGGCCTAAGCTGGTCTGCTAGGATAACAACTGGGTGTTTCTAGTCGTAGACGAGGTCCTCAGGGTACAAGAATAACATTTCAACACTGAAATTCAGAAAACATTTTCGCTAATGCAAGCCCACTTAAGGAAAATATATATATATCACTTTTGTTCTGCCTTTCAAGTGTCCATGTACACCTAAAACATAAATGAAGCGTTTCCCTTTTTCCCAGTTTGAAGGCCTGTACGCCTTTCCATTTGCAAGTGTGTCGACCAAGAGTGACGTTAATGGAGGTGGAGAGGAACGAACACATCAGATCGGCGGGTGAGTGGCAGTGACACTGAGCAGCAGCAAAGAGCTGGGTGGCAGGCAATCAGGGAGGCTCTCTTTCTCTTTCACTTCGGTCCCACATGACATGGCTGACTAGAGAGATGAGAGACAGATGGGTGCCCCGCTCGCTACCGAGGGCCCCTGAATAAAATATCACACTTCTGATTAATTTATATTTCATCTGCATAGAGAAAAGCATTATTGTTTTTAGATGCTGTTCAGATGTCATCTATTGTTGGTGCAGTCCCATTCATTACATTGTTGTTTTTTTTTTAATATATATAATATCTTCACTTTAGATGGTGAATTATGGCTTGTTAAGCTGTTGAACTGCAACTATCCTGATGTTAAATAAATGGTAATGTTTGGATTTTCAAGTGTAGAGATGAAAAACATCACAAATCATTGTATTTCCACTTATGTCAACTATTATTCAGACTCTTTCTACAGTTTTGAAATGTGACAGATGTGTTTTTCTGTCATAAACTAATAGATAACCTGTTTGTCACCTTCTCTCCTTACTGCTATTATGCTGTAAATTGATATCCTTGATATATTACGAAGAATATTGTTGCATTTTTCATATGTTGTATTACAGGTCAACACAAGATTTTGTTGGAGCCAGAGGAACTGCTTCATCCCTGTATGGCCACCAGCAGCTGTTTTGTGCTGGCTCCACAGAAAGGCTGGAATCAGCTGCTTGATGGTTGAGTTATCTAGAGTTAAATCAACATAAAATTTAATTTGAATGGGAGTACAGAAAAGAGAAAATAAAGATTGAAGAGGGAAGGAGAGATGGACACAGTCAGTGGTTACATCAGGAACCTGTTATTGAGCTGTGGGAGTGAAGATAGGAAGAAGAAGAGGTAAAGGAAGAAAATAAGTGGCAGAAGTTCTTCAGGATATGAATCTAAAGTGTATCTCAAAGGTCAAACAAAGCTTTTTTTGTAAAACGGATTATATCACTGTCTGGACATTAGTGGAGAATAGAATTAGACTTCTTTTGTTTTCTGTCTTCTTAGGTTTAGAAAGTGTGTGAATGTGAGCATGTTTGTGCAGATAAACACGATTGCGTTGTCTCCACTTCAAGGTGCTTCTCTGTGCTTCTGTCTGACAGGAGTAAAGAAGCAGCTGTGAGGTGCCTACAAGCCCCCCTCCTCCACCTCTGCCTCTCACCTGTGTCACCTCTGCCCGCCAGTGCCATCAAGGTGCGTCAGTCTTTTACTTTGGCATCTTTTCACCTGTGGCACTGCGCTGCTCCTCGCTGGCTAGCACGCTTCGGCCCTCTCCTACCCCGCCCACCTCTTGTTCCTCAAGGCATCTGTCACTCACCTGTCATTTCTTTCATCAACTCCCGGTTTACTCCCTACCTTCTTGCAACAGCCTCGGCGAAGGCGGGAAAGAAACCATCGGAGCGAAAATATTGACCATTTTGTCCCAATTCCAGGTTTGGCTGCTGCGATGGATGACACATCACGGAGGTGATGACTGACAGTCACTTCACACTGAAGCAGGTTTCTGTACCGAAGCGCTGGGGTTCGGAGAATCCACAAGTTCAAGCTTTGACACATGTGAAGACTATGATTATATCCATAATTATATCTAGTTTGATACATGATGAGGTGAAGTACGTGCTGTCTACCTTCCTGTCTTTTCTGTCCTGAATTCAGATCAACTGCCACCATTTACTGAGTGTAACTGTATTTAAGTAAGAACAGAATCACTTCTGTAAAAGTGATAAAGAGACATGTCCCAGTGCATTTATTCTATTTTTTTTCATCACTGCCACAACATTTGCTAAGGTGTTGATCTTCAAGTATGTGAAATGAAAGAAACCTCTAGAAACAGCTAGATCTTTTTTTATTGTTGCCGCAGTTTAATATTTCTGCCAAATATTTTATATTAAACATTATGAAACATTTAAAAATAACAGTATTCTCACATTTTCCTTGTAAAAAGTGAGTTTCAGTATTGATTATGGTCTAAGGTATGGTCATACTGTTGGTATCAGAAACAGAAACAATTAGCGTTGAAGGTGATGATGTGTCATTCATCACCCCACCTGTTTCCAGTCATGTTTTCCTGACATAATCCTTTCACAATGACGACATTTCCTAAGAACAAAGCAGTATATCATATTCAGTTTGGTGATTTTCCATCATTTTAGACCAGACAACTCACACAGAATCAAATGTATTCCTTAAATCCTTTACTGCTGTGAACAAACGCTTTACTTTTCTGAAATTTGTAGATCCTGAGAGCCTGAGGGTGTTTGACCTGTCTGTAGACTGGGGAATATGATCAAAGCAATGTTACTCCAAGGGTTAAAAACATCACCACTGACAAATTTGCCTTCCCTAAGCCTACCACACGAGCACATTTTAAACTATTAGCAACCTTGCTCAAATTCCTGCCTGGGTGCTGTGAGTGGAAATAACCCACAGGTGATTTCATAATTGAGAGGCTTAACTGAAGACTAACATCTCTCGAGGCGAAAAAGGAAGATGGGCTAGTTACTTGCAAACTGATTTTTTCTCCTGTGGAAAAACAATGTATTTTCTTGAAGTCTCTTCAGCACGCCAGCGCTCACACGGGCAGGGGAGAGGCTATTTCAGAGATCAGTGACTTCCGCAGGCCCCCATCATGAGTACTCTCTAAAATATTGCTCAAATAACGATCAAAGCAGCTTTCTGAACTGGCTGGGCCTGAACAATAAATCCAGCCTGGTGAAGGCCAGATAGTGATTTTATTTCACCTCTCCACCCAAGACACGGGCACATGCAAGAAAGAAGAAAATAAAATAGATCGAAAAAAGAGCCTTTGGCTGTGGCCCAAACTCCGGCCGTATCAGTTAGGCTTTGCTGCCACGTGGCATATGGTACAAGACAAACTGTCAGCCTTTTTCCCTCCTGTCTGTGCTTGCTTAGAGATGACAGGGGCAAGAGCATGTTTGTGTCCCGGCAGCAGGCATCAGGCAGGCTTAGCGGTGATTTGGGGGGAAAAGGGGAGAAAGGCAGAGCATCTTGCTGTGGCGAGCAGTGATGCGTCTGCATGGCTGGGCGTGGGGGGGCTACACAGTAGCTGCGGGGGACAGCGCGGTGCCTGCAATTGTGAGGAAACTGCAAATTGATCAAATTGTGGAGGCAAGACTTTGGGCCTATTATCTGGGTCATGTCAATGTCTCTCTGGTCTCCAGTTGGTCATAGGGGCAAGTAGTGTGTGGATATTTATGTACAGAGAGTCTAAGCTCTAAGAGCTCTCAGAGCAAAAATTGGATTTCTAGTGTGTGTAGTCAAACCTTCATACTCTTGTTGTTTACACAATACCTCTGCAACAAATAGGTTTAACAAACACCAAACAAAGTCTCCATTAGCACCAGAGTGATACTTCCCAACAGTTTGTTTTGAAGGTGAATTTGAGGTCGAATCCTGCAGGTCAGCAGTGGTAAGTCATTACAGACCCTTTAAAGGAAAAAAAAGAAATAAAAAATCAAGAGTTTTTTCTTAGTTTTTCAGTTTTTCTTCCAGAATTCAGCAACTACTTAAGAGACAAGTTGCCATTTTCCTATATGCAACCCGACATTTACAAGTTACATTGCTCCCCTATCAGCAGTGATCACAGAGCCCACCCTCGATCAGAGCTGACTTCTGCGCAGCATATCGTGGCTATTAGCTTAGCATGGTGCGTGATCTCCGTCTTGTCTTGTTGCTGTGGGTGCTGTCCTATGTAGTTTAGGGACACATACATGAGGGAGGGCGTCGTCATCACTTGTCACCACGCTTCTGTCACAGTCCCCAGAGTTTCAATGGCTCCCTCCGGTCCCTTGTCACTCTGCCTGGCTGCAAACAGCTGGTTACCAGAGTCATTGCTGTGCTACCTAACATAGATGGGCGTATGGTATATGCTGGTATGAAGTCCAGTACTGGGAAGAGCTTTTGCGTGATTTTTTCTTTTTGTACAATATGTGTGTGTATATTTATGTGTTGTGCTGGATGTTCTCACTCGCTAATGTCAAACAGCTTTGATGGAAGCAGCTCCTGAGTCCAGAGACTGAACAACCTAATTCCTTGTAAATCAGCAGTGCTGATATTAGCTGTTGAAGGCTAAATGGCCATTATGAATCCTCAACACCCTGACACGTTGTGACCTGCCTCCTCTGGTGAGGTATGTGGCGCTGTGTGTGGGAAACACATACACACATGTACATGCATAGACGCTCGCTGCTCTGTGTGTGGGCCATGTTTGCCACCACTTAGTGACAGGTCAGACTCCCATAGTGTGATCAAACAGCAGCCACAAGTCTCCAGAGTTCCCACAACACTCCGCCTGGTGGAGAGTGGACAATAAAAACAAGAGTGGTGGGCTTTCATCACGGGTTTTACCAAAGCCCAGCCTATTCTCGCTCACTCATTTGGCCCAACCTTGTGAGGGTTAGCTAGAAAATGTAAACAAAATTTAACTGTGTACTGAAAGTAGATACAACATGCAGTCGCCGGTATGCATGGTTTACACTGCATTAGATAAATTAAAAGGAAAATTTTAGTTTTCAAATTGGTTTAGCCATCATATCTATTGTTTTTCATCCTCACTAATGGAATTGCTGGGACCTGGGAACATGACAATGTTTCTAAGTCTGGACAACAAATGCAAGCGGTCAAATTATCGGAGCTCAAAAAAACACCGTAACCAAATTATCGAGTTAAAACAATGCTGGTTCTCAGAAATTAACTTATTAAATACAACGATCTTATTACCAATGGGATCCTCTTCAATATCTTCCTCTGCTTCATTCTTTCTATGATTCGCATCATAAAGTGGAGACAGGTACTGAGGTCTTGTTGACAATACTTCGCTGTATGTCTGCTACTCAGGTGCAAGGAGCAGATGTATTCCGACTTGTGCAAACACTGCTGATTAGCTCTATAAAACTTCAGGCTAAACAGGCTAACGGCCAGTCAGCCAAGAGGTATTGTACTAAGGGGGAGCCCTATCTGTAGCGCTATCAGCCCCAGCCCCTGTCCTCCACTAATGGAATTGTCCTCCACCCCAGGCTGTGTATTACCATAGATCTGTGGGATAGTCTCAATCCAACAGGAGAGCCCAGTGATTTAATTAAGGGCCCCTTTCTGACTCACTTACAACACAACAACATCAAGACAGGCAAGTTCAGACATATAACAAATAAATAAACAGGGGGCCCCCCTCGGAAATGGGTTGTGCAGCTCAATCAGCCCGCATGCTGTATATGTATGTGTCTGTCTATGACCAAGCTGATTATTCAAATAAGTTGCTCTCTTTAGTCTATAGAGGAAAACCAGAAAAGACATGTAGTTGATGGTGTATGAGCCCTGTCAGTCTTTAGTCTACATCACCAGTAAGAAGCTAAGTTTTGGTTTTCAAAAGCGAGTTAAGATTTTGCTTTTTTCACTAAATTATTTTAAAAAATCTGATTTGTACAACATTAAAATTCAAACACTAAACATCTTGAAATCTATGTATGCTCTATTATTTACTGTGTCTGACCCTGTGACTTATACAAACCCCTGTATAGAAACTCTTTCTCCTCTTCTGGCTTTGTTTTCAGCTGGCTGACTGCCAAGGGTGAGTGACAACTAACAAAACAATAGGCTACAGACAATGACATAATGCAATTTAATCCTTTCCACTTGGAATCGATTGTTACACCTTGGGGTGCAACATTTTAAGATTATGTTGCTTTATCCAGCAGTTTAATATATTATTTTTGAAGAAGCAGCACATTTTTGCTCATTCTCTCATAGACTCCAACAAAGCAGTAACCACAACCGGGCTGTCAGCAGAATTTGGACCTGCTTTATTACATCAATGGTGTGAAAGGTATAGATTGTGAAGAGTTTAGAATCAATTACTTTCTTTTGTCTACATTTGCCGTTAGTCTTTATTCACATTCTCCAGCAGATTTATATTTGTCGAGCACAAATTAATCTGCTTATTTAATTCCCAAGTTGTTCCAAAAGTCACTTCAGGTTTTAAGCACAGTATCATATTAAGTTGCATTGGCTTCTTACTAAACAATAATTCTGCCCATGTAGCCAAAACTTAGACACAGACATGCCGGTGCAGTATCTGTGTGGGCCGGGCTGGCGGACAGCCGATGGGCCTCTGGCTCCATGTTATGAGCTCCTGGACAACGGTGCCATTACCTACACCTAATGAAGTTATAGCAGGGCTGGGGCTACAGGGCAACGACTCCCTGTAGATTGCTGGGTCTGGGTCTGCCATGGCCCACACACACAGAAACACATGCACACATGGGTTTCCACACAGACAGATGGACACACACACACATAAACACACACACGCACACACACACTTCTTCAGTAGATATTTATGGTGCGTGCAGACCTAAACTCCTGCATAGTGGAAGGTTTAGGAAACACTCATTCCTCAAAAAACCCTCTTCTTTCCTTCCCGTTCTCCCTAAATTGGAAAGCTGGGGTAGATGTCTTATCTGCTGTCTACTGGGTGGCTAGGTATAGTCTCACTGTCTCTGTCTCACGGTAAACCCACATTAAGTCATCTTGGCCACCCTGGAGCACTCGTTGGCCAACCCTTAAAAAGCCCAGGCAACACAATTATCTTTTATGACCTGCCAGAAAACACTGGCTGTGGGGAGGTGACGGAGGTTCACGTTTGGGCCTTATGGAGGAAGGACACAGGTTGTCACCTGAGTCCCTCTCTCCTGCTGCGGTGGCCAAATAACAGTGACTTTGGACTCTGTGGACCATACACATAGCTGAATAAGGACAATGTTTCCCTCTCTTTCATTCACTGTTGTACACATGAACTTATTCTCAAATTATTTTTTTAAATGATAATTTATTGTAAAATTTGAAGTAATGAGAACTAATCCAGTTTTATGTGCATACATCAGTTTTGAGGTTACTGAATTTTCCAATTGAAATGTCCAGTAAATAAATAAATAAATAAAAATCTGTGTATCTGTTTCATCTATGTTGTAACTTTAATTGATTGTACTGCTTCTTTCTTTTCCAACCTTAGATTGCTCTGACTGATAATCTGATAATGTTCACTTAAACGTGGACAGTCTGTTTCAGTACCAGTTCTTGATGTCAGCATTTTTCTTATCTGTTAGCAATTTTACAGAAACACTGTAGCTTGTGTAGTATATACAGCCAAATGAGGGGTGGTAACAGCCAGGGTCTAGTGCATGCTCCTTCACTGAGACGACTGTCTTTGCTGTAAGGGTGTGCTCAGGGTCAGCACTGTAAATCAGTTGCACTGGGCTTGGTCATTACATATGGCTTTTACCTCCCCTAACTGGTGTACAGAGGCAGGAGCAGGAGGGAACCTACATGAATGTCAGCCATCAATTCCTGAAGCCCTCCTTCCTGTTCATCTCATTAAAGGCAGATAGATAAACCTCCTGGCTCCAGTGTGCTCATCAGAAAAGGACCATCAAGAAACTGCCTGAATGAGGTTGGGTTAGTTGAAAAGCCCACTGACGGGCCAAGATAAGATAGAGAAATTTAGATTTGAGACTTGATGGTGATGACTTTTTGGATAAATTTTTCATTATGTGGTGCTTTTACCTTTTTTATATTTCATTCTGTCTTACAATCCAATCCATTATTTTCTTTTCTAATCACGTTCCCTCTTCTGTTTCCTTCTTTTCACTCTCAGATGGTTCATATGTTCATTATGCTGTCTGCCTCTTAGTGGCGTGACCTCAGTGATATGTTATAGGACTGAAGGTCTCCCCTAATTAACAGCAGGCTTGATAGGTCGTGACAACCCCAAGCTGAGGCTGCAGAGTTTCTGTATGACCCTGAATCACAACAATAGTTTCTTTCTCCATTAGAGAGTTCAACATGATAGGAGTGCTTACTTTGAAGAAAAACATTTTTTTATGCTGAGGCAGAGATTTAGATTACGATATGGTTCATATTTGAATTAAGGATGACCAAGCTTTAAACAGCAATTATGAATGACATATGGGGAAGGTTGGTATTTTATATTATATCATGATTATTTGTGTATAAGATGGCAACATTTTTCATGAAATGGTGAAATGAGTAATATTGTATGTTTTCACTCACTCTTCTCAAGGTCCAGTAAAGCGGGAACACAATGTACACACTGTTTGCAGATTGTTAAACGTCCTGTATTTTTTCCATTTAATCACTGTAACATAGAAATAGTCCTGGCAGAATTTCTTCTAAATGTTTAACTACATATTTACTTTGACTGAGTTTCAGGATGTGGGTTTCTATATGACAATGTCACTCTCAACGTACAAATGCTGCTCTCTGATTGTATTGTGTTTTTCATGGCCATGATAAGTAAATGCTCTTCTGACCTTTTGTTGCTCTCCACTGGCTGCAATCTTTTCAGATAATATCCCTGAATTCGGGAAAGCTGGGGCCTTCACTGAAGGACCCTCATTGTAGTGATGTGTGCATATGGAGGCCGTACGACTGCAGGGGAAGAGCCGGGTGCTTGTGTTGGTGTATCTCATGGGACAGGCGGTGTCACACCAGGGCCCTAACAGGCCTACTGATCGTCCCTGTAGAGAATAAGGATAAGAGGAAGGTCTGACTCCGACGTGTCCCCAGGCCCTGTGTACAACTGGGGAGCCTGCCTGCAGAAGCTGGTGTGCCTGTTTACCATCTTACCAGGGGTCCCCACAGTCGACGGCAGCGCCTCGTCTGCACGGACTAGAAATGTCTTGTGAGTACGGGCAAACACGCTGTGAAGACAAGAATATGGAAGCTGACAGAAATAAACGCGGGTTGGGGGAGAGGCGAGAGGCAGAGAGGGAAAGGGAGATGCAGCGAGCGACGGGGGTCCCGAAGTGCTGAAGAGATTGTGCTGGCATGGTGGCCAGAGGCCTTTCAGCTGAGTGGGCACCACTACCTCTCCCTTCTGCCTCTGAGGAGCTGGATGCTGGTGCTCAGATGCTGGGAAGTGTGTCTGACACACAGATACACACATTCACACACATCGGCACCGACAGACCCCACTGTGGCCTCGCCGCCTGCGTTCACTCGTCGCCGCGTTTATCTCTGGCTGTGTGAGTGTGTCAGTGTCTGTGTACTTGTACTCCTGTAGTGTTTGCACAGATGCACATTTATATATTTAGTGTGCCTGCTTGTGTGTACGTTTACTTTGTTACCTCAAATCAGTTCTTAGATCTTTAGACCACAGCATCACTTAACTGATGAGATTTCTTACAATGCCAGCAGGCAAACTGCATGATACATGACAGACATGATGTATGCCTGCATTGGTGAAGCTGGATGTGTAGTGCATGTTGGCAGAAAAAGACAACATAACAAACATATCCATAGTTCGTCTATAATATATATATTTTTTCAAGATCAGCCCATCCACCCGCAAAGTATTTCAGATTATATCACTGAAATTAAGGAAGCTTCAGCCTTCACCTTTCAAAGTGTTAAAATGGATTTCTGGATGAATCTGTAAGTCGAGGTTATGTGTTAGCGGAGATCAACCTTAATTTTCAGCTTTTTAAGATGTTTTCAATTATAGGTGGAAGTGGACGTGCTACAAGCCAAAGAAATGTCAACACATCCTGGATTAACTCGTTTTTTTTCCCACTGGGAATCTTTTCCAGTAGCACGGCTTGTTCTTGAGCTTTGAAACAAGTGTGCTCCATATTTGACAGTTTTTTGCTTCATCGCATTTCTTTATCTCTCTCCTAAACCTCTATGTGTGTTTATTCATTCTGTCTGCATCATCACCATCAGGCAACTTAATATGTAAAACAAAAAAAGTAAGTTGAGAACCTAACGATTGCTTGTAAATCCATATTCTCTATGTTCATGACACTTTGTCACTTAATACAAATATTCAGCTTATTTTCCCTTCCTGTTCTCCACACTCTGCTTGTTCCTCTTGCTTCCCTACCTTCCCTGACCATCCTCCGTGATTCTCACCCTCACTTTGGGAGGATAGCAGAGCAGGGCAGAGGTTTGGGGCTGGGGTTAGGGAGAGCGTAGCGGCGCCGGGGCGCTGCCGATGCGGTAAAGCGATTCTGATTTGTGCCCACAGCCATCAGTGTCACTCTGCTCGGCTTGTCAGTCTCTAGGAGCATCAAAGCATGCTGTCTGGGACTGCTGTCACTAACAGTAATAGATATCATTTCAAAATCATCGGTCCTGCCCATTGTGTCTGGCTCAAGCCTAGTGGCTGGGGCCCACCTTGACCACGGTTGGATGGGCCCGCTCCGTGTGCAGCACACAGGGGCCCCGGCGCCGGGCTTAACTGTTGGGTCACGGTCTGATATGTAGACATTCATGGATGGTTAACCCAGTAAATGTGTTGATATGGCCGGAGATCTGGAGTGAGGGGATGGTTGAGAATATGGTCAGACATAATCACTGTCATATGAGGTGGGTTTATAAAATTTGGGATAAACGCACTGTTATGGTCCATGTCTGGATCGGTCGGGTCACTATTTCAGCTATCACATAGAGGTGTCACTGGTGCACGCACAAACACACACACACATGCACTGGGTCACATTGTCCTCATACACCAATCAGAGACTCTACACAGCCTCTAACAGCCATTAACTACCCAGCCGGTAGTGCGAAGAATCTGACATCACAAGTGTCACTCTGCATTAGACCCACATTACGTCAAGACTCCCTCCAAGATAACTAGGGTCTCTGGCACTGTGTGTGTGTGAGTGAGTGCACCTAGATTTTTGAACTTGCATATGTGTTGACATGCTTGTGTCTGTATCTATGTGCATGTGTGTGAGTGCATGGTTTGGCAATGAGGATTTGTCCATGCTTGTAAATGTCATTGTTCTGTCACACACAGCGATCCTGTGGTGGCCAAGATTGTACAGTATATAGTACATAGAGCAAACAAACAGATCTTTTAATGTTGGACTTGATGGACCGATGTTTCTGGAAATCATCAGCATCATTAATGCCATTTACTCAACGCAGGCCACCACAAGAAGGTAGTAGGCACATCCAAACAAGACATGACAATCTGCTTTCAGTTTTGACAAGTGACAAAACACCATAAGCAAATAAGAAGATATTTACTGTGTTAGCCAACTTTAAACTACAAAATACCAATTAAGACATGTTTTATGTGGGCTGAAACATAAAAAGAACAAAACAGTTTATTATTACAGATGAATGTTTTAATATTCGCGTGGTTATAATTGTTTCTATGCAGTACATGGAGAAATGCTGGCCTTTAAACCAGACTCATGGCCCTAGACTAATACTATGTAGTAGGATCACCTTGAGATGTTGTTATGATAAAGTCTTGAGCATCACATGAATAATAAGTTGCTGGTTACATAAAGAAATGTGTAAATGAGGTCAGGTGAAGGGGACAAGGAAAAGAGAAAAACAGGAAGACAGACAGAGAAATGGATGGATGGATGAGAGAGACAGCAAGGCAGAATAGAGATCAACAGTAAGTTGACAGAAAGTGCTTACGACGCACTGCCACTTCGCCTCAGCTCCCCCC
>OOFC01023469.1:0-11588 GCA_900323345.1 Pseudochromis fuscus | reverse complement strand
CTGTTTCTTTTACGTGTTTACTGAATCAGGGAAAAGTTTCCTCCACGTTTTTGATGCACTAACTAGGTGATAAAAAGTTGCACTACCTGTTGTACCTTGCTGTTGGTAAAAGATAAAACTACGTCACTGACGTTACCTCGGAGAAAAAAATAAAACAGCTGTTCATGTAGCTTTGAACTGTGACAAATGGAGTTGGAAATACATTGTTTTCAACGAAGGCGGCGCAAATACTGGTAAGAGCTACCAGTACATACGGTACTGTATTGTGAATGTACTAGCTTGTTGTGGAGTGAACGGAGTTGTCAGAACGTTGGTTTGTTTTCTATTAATAAAGTTTGACTGACTGACTTATCTGACTGTTTTGTTGACATTCACTTTAGTGCAGCTTCATCTAGATGGATGATAACACAACCCCAGCCACTACAGTAGTTTCTATTCTATGCACCTTATAATCCGATGCACCTTATAGTGCAGAAAATACGGTAGTTATATTAATAGATCACCCTAAATAGCCCATAGGTGTGATTGTGAGTGGTTGTCCTTGTCTGTCCAGGTCGTCCCCTGCCTCTTGCCCACAGGCAGCTGGGATCGGCTCCAGCTTCCCTGCAGCTTATTGGTTCAATAAGTGGATATAGAAGATGAATGGGTAGTTTTCTTATGTAATTTTAATCTCCCTTATCCAATTTATACAAATGTTTTTTCAAAGGAATGACAAATAATGGAAGAAAATGTGTATATAAGCATGTTAATCTTCATTGTTTCAGCTTTGTTGTATATTGCGTGAACCTGCAGCGAAGAGATTTTAGTTTGTTTTTTGTCTCTTGTATTAATAGAAGTTAAAATGTGAAACATCAGTCATTTCAACATGTTGGTCGTTTTGGGCTAAGATGATGTAGGACTTACATATTACACATTGTTTTTTGAATTTATTTTAAAAAAAACTCTCCGGCCTCTAAGGGCTGTAATGAGCAGTAATGGCCACAATAATAAAAAAAAACCACCTCCATGAAGTGAAACTGTACCAGTGCAAATTAAAGAGAAATGTCAGAAGTGGAAAAAAGCTGCACAGACACCAGAGCTGTTATTGTTAGAGGTGGATATCCAGTGTTTTCTGTTACTTTCCTTGGGATTAAGGATTGTTGCCTGTTGTAAATTAAGTTTCAGTCTCTGGTAGTGATTCTCCATAAAGTCATATTTTGAAAAAGGCTAAAAGCAACAGAAATCCACAACACAGAAAACAATGCAAGTTACATTTTCCTCAGTGAAAAACCAATACAGGCTCCCATTTTACTGTGGGAACACAAACAAGTCGACTGATTTGATTGAAATGAATCCGCTGTAAGCTGCAGTCTTCACACACAATCTTACCCACACTGCAAACACCACAAGCAGCAAGTTGTTTGTTAATTTTCTACGTTGTCTGTTTTACATTTGTGCAGATGACTTTGATTACACACTGAGATTTTTGCCATTTTGTTTTGGTGGTTAAGAAAAGTAATGTCAGGGAAAAGATATAAATGACAATGAGGGGTGTGGTGAAACTGCTTATAAATATTAAATATGGCGTGCATGCCAAAATAAAAGCAGTCAGACGTTCACATTTTTTCTGATGTAGGATCTGCATGTGGTGGGAAGAAGGTGCACGTCCTCGTTAATGTGATTTTTTTAGGGCAATTAGGGAGAAAACAAATAACTATTAAAGTTCTTTGTATTGAAATATTTTTAAAATAGGTTGAGTAAACACATTGTAAGATAATTAGATCTCGCTCTTTTAAAAAACAGGTTTTTACCGAGGCAGAGATTGAAGGTTGCAGATATGTGACAGCTTTTATAGTTTGTCAAACTCAATTTAAACCCACTAGGAGGAAAACTGCAAAGTAAAACACATTCCTCACATCCAAACAGCACAAGACACAAAGTGTTCATTTCTCCACCGATGAGATTAGGAAGAAAGAAACAAACAAAAGGACACGAGGGCAAAATCAAATAAAGGAAAGACAAAAATGACTTAACTCGCTCTGTGGGAAAAAGCTCTATTTTATGCCACTATTCATATTTTTGTTTGTTGTTTACTCAGTTTATTTTGTTTCTTTTATGTACGGTTGGGTTTCACATAATTTAGTGGTCTGTGAAAAACATACTTGTAAAAAAAATGCACGAGTGGCAGTCAAATTATGAAGCTGGAGCTAAATGTGAAAAGGTTAAAAGGCCGTAGAGATGTTTTTGTCTATTTATGGTATTGCCAGGCATTTTCTCTGAGGTTCTCAGATTTACTTTAGGTTATGTTTTCGTCCACATTTGTCTGTCTGAGGATGGGATCTCAAAAAATCCTAAAAAAAATTCTGTTATATTCCCAGACTATGGACAAAGTCTCAAAAATGAAGCCTGTGTTGAAGTGCAAGAAAAGCGCAATACCACCAGTGGCCACTAGATGCTGCATTAAAAATTCTCTGGCTCAAATTGACTTCAATTCAAAAATGGTTATTAGATCAAGTCAACTCTTCTTCTGGTCCATCTGAAAATCATTTCATCATTAGTCTGAGAGGACAGGAGGATGTAGGGGCGTGGTTAGTTTGATTGACAGCTCTGATCTCCAGTAATTTATAAGTGGTTTGGAGGCTAATTCACCAGTGAACTCCAGTCGCATCCACACGGGGCAGTGTCCTCAGGTTCAAGGGTCAGACCCGCCTCCCTTCATATCCAAATATGGTCATTTCTGGCTCCAGAACACAAAACAGCTTCAGTCTGTGGTTATAATGTAATGTTTTAATAAGGTAGTGTTGCTATTTCACCACAAGAGGGCACCAGTGTTCAGTCTGCAGCATCAGTACAGCTGGTTTATACCCTGGTGGAGGTTTGTGCTCTCTAAGTGACACACACATCTCCTATAATAACTTATTACATTAAAACGAACACACTAATATTGGTATTGTATCCGAATATTTAAGCTGTGTATTACACCAACGTTATGCACCTATATCTTATTCATCCTATCTAATATATCATGTATATCATCAGCTTTCCTTTATATAGTATTTATAGAATCACACCCCAACTGTCTGTTAATGAGGCAGACTTCAGTGGACCACAGGCTGCGGGCCACATGTGAACAGTGTGTACATGTGCACATGTCAGTGTGTGTGTGTGTAGACTGTAGCCAGCTTTTAAATATTAATCTCAAGGTCAAAGGGAGGGAGCTTTTTGATATTCATACAGGGTGCTGTACCTTGTGCCTGGTGCTGGAGCCCTACCCACGCTGCTGCTGCTGCTGCTGCTGCTGCTGCTGCTGCTCTCACTGGCTCACTGGGTCATTATGTCTGCCACTGTTTCTCCTTTTTCTCCCTCTGATGTGTTGGCACAATATTGAACCTGACTGTGTATGCTGACAGACACAGAACATATGCCGTCATTTAAAGGTGCTACGGTAAAATATCCTCACCACAGTTTCGATAGAGGGAGTTATGTCTGCTATTTGTAATGACCCCGATATTCACTGAGATTGTGCTTACACACTACTCATCAAGCTGGGTGTGGCAGCTCCTGAAGTGTGACACCTCCACTCTGTTAGTTGGAGTCTCTGGACGATTACACTTAGAACAGAAACTCACTATAAATCCAATACAAAGTTGGATAAAGTCATAAAATAAATAAAATGCTGAGAGAGAATATATATTGTTTTGAAATTGCCCCTACAAGTCCCAGCATGAATATTATAGGAATATTACACAGGGAGTAAAATAAAATTATCCGAGCAAGTACAATTGTTTTTAAAAATAATTATACCACAGTTATTTTTGTTTACAGTCTTGCTGAATAATGAACCGTCCCTTCAGGAAATACAGTATATTTGGCATAATCAAAAACAGAAAATGACAAACTGTAAACCCACATTTAGGTTTGTTGTGTGCAGCTTCTTGTCTTTTCTTTTAAGCTGATGAAGCGAGTGTTTCTCCCTGGATGTGTGTCAGCATCTCAGTACTGAACTGAACATTTTAATAGATAAAGAGTAATTATATACATCAGGTTGAGATGTGATTTCCTGTGATCAGAGTAGAGAATGAGTTACATTAAAATCAGATTAACTACCACTGGACTGTGTTATGCATGGTCCTGCATCAGGTTTTTGGATTCATTGCACAAAGACTGATGCAGAAACATATGTAACCAGCATCTGACACTGTGTATTGTGCTGCAGTGTTTCATGCATTTCTTTGATGCCAGATTTACTGTGTGTATCTGCACAGAGCTCGACAAATGTATGCTTTTAAGATTAGATTGTGAGCTCACGGCCCTGACTGCACGCACATGTGTATCTATCTGCATCTCCATCACAGCAGTCCTCCGCTGTAGTTAAGTTGAGAGCTCCTGGGAGTCCTCATTATTTGAGCCATTTATCACACTGGCCCTTTCGTCCCTTGTGGCTGAAGACGTGCACACACACACACACACACACACACAGGAACATATGCACACCAACACAAGGGAATGCTGTGATGGTAAATAACGGAAAAGATAATTTAGACCTCTTTTCCATTTGGTTAAGTACGAAGACGAACCTCGGTAAACAGAACAAAGAGAGGCAGAAGTGAACCGTGAACACTGCAGCAGTACATTGGGATACTGTAGTACTGCGCCGTGTCTACCTTCCTGCAGTCTACAGCTGCTGTACAGTCGTGTTGTGTCATGTACAGGTTGATAAGGTTCAGTGTGAACATGGCAGACTGTGGACCTAATGAGCTACATGTCTATTTCTTCCAGAGAGAAACTGCTGATACACACAGTACATGATGCTCTCTTCAAATGCTAGACTTCTGTATGCATGGTAGTTTGGTTGGAGGTGCTCTCACATACAGCAGATATTCATTTACATGCAGTTTTTTTTTTTAATGTATTGTGTTTTGTGTAACTTGACCTATTCCCCACATAAAAAAAGGGTTCATCTTTACAAAGAAATTAACCAGACAACCCTTTTTAACCTCAGATAGTATGTTACAATTGATTACATTTTGAACACAATTGAAGGATGAAATCATGAAAAATCTGTATCTGTCCCAACGGGAAAATATTTTACTCAGACAGTGTTGCAGTTTCACCAACAGAGGGCAACAGTGTTCAGCGTATAGTCTCAGTACAGCTGGCTTATACCTTGGTGGAGGTGGGTGCTCTCTGAGTGCTTTCTAGTTTTGTAATTAGGGGTGGGACTTGAACGCGTTAATTATGATTAATAATTTACAAAAAAAATTCTGTGGTAAAAAAAATTAGCTATTTAATCACAATTTGCAGTTCATTTCCAAACAAGGCAGAACATTTGTCAGTGCACTATTTCCTGGTACACCGATTACACTAAGCTTGACTAACGGCTAAAAAAATGTAGGGAATCGGATGAAAGCATGTTGCTAGGACTGAAGGAAGGCAAATTTTGTTGCTTTTTGGGGCAGATGTTTATATGATTAAAAATGCGATTAATCGAGATTAATTACATTAGATTAATTAATTGGATACATTTTTTAAATAGAGTCCCATCCCTATTTATAATATACAGTTAATTTATGTTTAATATATTCGAAGTAGTCCTCCTGCTATAGATAACTTGAAGGTTGCGGTGGCTGAATGCCCACTATTGACCAACCTGATTACATACAGGAAACATGCAGTCTGTAAATTTAAACACTGACTTTGATGGTTTCAACAGAACACTTCATTGCACTTACTTTTCTTTTAATTGCTTCCTCCATAAAGTTCTTTTAATCTAAGGCACATCCATTATTTATGGTCCACACCTGACCTGATGCTGTCGTCCAACAGTCAGCTGTAGATGAAGTCTATAAAAAAGAAGGAGCCTTTATTGAACTAGCAGCTGTAGCTACATCCTCCGTCCATTTACAGAGCGATTCTCTGTTAGGGATTTTGTCAGGTCACATTGTAATCTTCTAAAGCAGCTGAGGAGAACAGACAGTGGTGCTGTCAGAAAATGAAAAGACATCAGCTGGAGTCCAAAACATTGGAAATCTATTTCATCACTAGTACTGAACAATTTCTCATACTGTGGTGTACCTGCAGTAACTAAAGTGGATGTCACACTCAGCTCTTTTTTCCCCCAAACTCTTTGAGCAAACCCTACTAAAGGTGTGTCTTATCTGATAAGATATGCAAGCTTCTTGTACAGCCTGAGGAAATGCATCCAATGCATTCAGGCCTCACCTCAGGTATATAAATACATATTACATTTACAACATGCTCACATTGTTTTGGCACAAACTCCAAACCACTTTCTTTCCAGGAGTGGTGCTTGTGTGTCAATATTTACATCATAATTGTCATTTGAAAAAGGAAAAAAACACTTTCATAAGTTAAAAATAACTAATAAATGTTGCCAAATGGCTGCAAAGCAACTTCTCTACATCTAAAAATAAGACTAATCAATTTAACTCACTTGCAAAGAAGCTGTACACAGTTGGTTTGTATTTACATGTTAATGCTGCAAGACTTGCTAGTTTTGGCTGTTGATGAGTCGCTAAAGGAGCTACCAGTTCATAACAGTAATTGATGTCTGACAGTAGCAGTGAAGTTTCCTGTCCTTCCATTTATTCCTACATTTCTGAATACATGAGCACAGATGTAGAGTCAAGAGGCAATTAGCCTAGCTTACTGCAAAGACCTGACTCAACCAGCCAGGCGTATACCACCACCTCTAAAGCTTATTAAATGACACTAACACACACATATGTATGTGTTTTAATATGGGGTTAAGGCAGGAATTGGAACTCAGGCTAGCTTCTTTCTGTTATAAGTCATTAAGCTAAGCTAAGCTAAGGTAAGCTAATTGCCTCCTGCCTCTAGCTCTCTGCTAATTGAATAAACAGGAAAGTTTCATTTATCCATTTTACCCAAATTTTGTTTTGAAGAAGAAATATATGATATTCAATGTTGTGTAAAGACAAACCAATCTGAAACAGTAATTTAAAGATGTGAGCGCATTGATCCACATCCATGTGGACAGATATAAACGTAATATCAAACTGAAGATGGACGGATTTTAAAGGTTTTTATTGGTTTACTGAAGCATGGCCGATACAATACGATTTACAGTGCCCATATTTTTATATTTCTCCCTCCAACTGTCAAAGTGAGACACCAGGACATGTCTGTGTGAGACAGACTGAAGTGTTTGTCCACACAGAAAGGATATTTTTGCCTGTTTCTGTTACAGAGATAACAACCACAATGACATATTCTGAAATGACACGTGTTTTCCATTTTTTCCCATGATGTCATAATATACCTAAAATGCTTAATATCAATAATATGTATGTATTTATATGTAATAATAATAAATAAATTAATTAATTAATATGTAATATATAATGCTTAATAATATACCTAAAAGTATATACCTACATAAAAGATCAGTGAATCCTAATTATTGCCATTTTTCCAGAATTGTTTATTTTGTAATGAAATAAAGAAAAATGAAAAACTACTTTAAGCAACTGTAAATAAATGCATCAGGTTGTAACGAATCGCACATTAAAACCACATTGTTTCTGAATCGTATGGAAACCCTGTATCTAATATGCATCGGATCATCTTTCAGGGGAGAGCTTCACACTCTTAGTATTTAAAAGTCAGCAGGTATCATCATAGATCAGAGATGTGGTTGTAGGTGATGTGTAACATTGTATTTCTCAGTAGACATAAAGCATAGGTTGGCTCTGACTCACTGACAGGGGTGGTAGTTCCTGCTGGCCGCTCTCATCTTCAGTGTAAAGAAATGATCCAGATTACAGCTTCACTACCACATTTCCCATGAAACACTGAAATAGCCACAAGACTTGTCATAACCTCGTTTCATCTTTTATTGTCCGCACACTTTTATACAATATCTTAGTACATTCACATTCATGAAAGGCACCTCGGTGTCACCCTCATGTTCTACACTGTCCTTTTCCTTTTCCTCCTCACGCCAAATATTTGGTCTGTCAGCGCGGCCATGTCGGCAGATGTAGCTGTCTGTCATTGTGTTTTAACAGACTAACTCCTGGCTTTCCCCATCAGTGTCAGAGTAACACCCCAGCTCTGATCCGAGCTGCACTCAGGTGTGTAACTGACTGCTCTGTTTCCCCATAATTACATTGTGAGCTTGACGCAGTCTCCGATGCCCGAGTGTGCGCTATCTGTGTGTGTGTGTGCAAGAAGTGAGTGTAAGTGTGTGTGTCTTTTCACCCCAGGCGGAAACATGTCATTTCCCGTGCTCCTGTCCTTCTGGTAGACAGATACAATATTAAGAGCCACAAATCTGAGTGTGAGTTGAGAGGAGACATGGAGGTAGGGGTGGGGAGAAGGGAGGAAGAGTGGGGAGATGACAGTAATAATAGCATATAGACAATAGTCAGGGAGGGAGACAGAGATTGAGTGCAGTCGTACAAGTCATGTCAAAAGACAGGATGTGCAGACAAAAAGGATATCAGACGTAAATCTCGGTTTGAGAAGAGAGAAGTTGAATACAGCATTGTCACAACGTCTTATCTCAGTCACAGCATGCGTTATCCTATCTGTGGTTTTTACTGCATGCTCAATTATCTTTCACACCAACAGCCTGTTACGGTATATAGTTTTATCCCTTCATGATTTTTCCATTTTATTTATTTTTTCTTCATACTGTGTAATGTTTAATGTTTGCTGCCGTATGGACCTCACACATCTGTATGCAGGGCAGTGCTTGTGCAGTTATTTCCTAAACCTCAATGGTTCATTATGTCATTATTAAGTCAGTACGAACAGCCATCTTTTTCAGCCTATTATTGTCCGGAGTTTAATTTAGAATTTATTGGATGGAGTAGTATTAGTGGAAGTGTAGATACAGGATGTTGTAAGTGACTCCTGCTCTGTTTAGTGCCCTGATGGAGATTTGTTGCTGTGAAATTACACTGGATGATCCCATTTGTACAATTTTCCACATATATAACCTCTTTGATGCGTTATTCAAAGAGTGGTGACTAACTATACGCAGCTGGTTTCCTAAATTCACATTTACATACAACTCATTTGGAACTCATTAAATATATTTTGAACAAAACATTTTCTAATAATCAATTCAAATGTATTTAATTTGTTTACTATCCATCATGTTAGGTCAACTCACAGCATTGATTTAGGTTCGGGAAAGATAATTATCTTAAGTAAACATCGGAAACTCAATAGTGACAGAAGATGTCATCTGTTTACTTTTCATAATATGTAGCAACTACTGTCTAAATCAACTTTGTGCACTCACCATCTATCATGACCACGTCTGTGCACCTTGAATGCCATCAGAGCTAAAATCCATCTCAGAGTTTAAGATGTTCACCACTACAATTAAAATCTGGTTAAAGAAAAAACTCACCTGTAAATAACCTGTATATTGAGTGAGTGAGTGAATGCTGTATATTATATGAATGCAGCTTTGGATTATTGTGTTGCTGAATTGTATGGGATGGTCGTTTTAATTGATGTATGTTTTTTTATTGTACGACAATGTTGTGGAAGAGGCCAACAGGGGACTGGAGTTGAAAATTAGCATTAGCTCTATGTACATCACATCAGCTGCAATATTGTAACTAAGTTTGTCTGCATTGTCCTTATCAAATAAATAAATGTAACAAGGTTGCAACTGAGAATAATTCATGCAACAATTTAGTTTCCTCTAGAAGTTTAGTCAGAAACATGTAGAAATAAATAAAAGTGCCGTATTTTCCGGACTATAAGCCGCTACTTTTTTCCAACGCTTTGAACCCTGCAGCTTAAACACCGGTGTTTCTCATGTATCGGCGGCACGAAGCTCGTTAGCTTTTTACAAGCTAGCAAGCTCCGTGCCGCTGATACATTTAGCCTCGTCACATCAGACCCGGTCAGAGTGGACGACATGAAACTGTTCAAATAAATTCAACAGCGGCTTATAGACAGGTGCGCTCAATAGTCCGGAAAATACGGTAATATTGAGATATATATGTGACATTATTTTAGCAACTAGAGACCAATGCAGGTCTTAAATCCGTGCCATGTGCCAGATGTTACTTTAGAACATATTGAGCATATAAAACCATATAAAAACAGTGTAATAACTTTAATAAATGGTTAGTAGTCCACCTTATCTTGTAAGCAGTTCAGTTTTTTGTTTGTATTTATCAAGCACTTCAACTTCTCCTATAGGCACCCACAGATATTTAATGACAATATAGTGACACAATGATATGATCTGTAGAAGTGTTTTCATTATTATCATTATTACAATTATTTTTCTCCCTGACAAGTATGGTACCTGAAAAAATGTAATCATGCCCGTAATCTTAAAAAAAACCCAAAAACATATTATTGTACATTTTATATTGGCATGTGTTAGAGTTGCTGTGTGTTCTGTAATTATTTCACATTAAAGTCTGAATAAGAAGCAAAGCTAGAGGGAGGAGGGACTGAGATTCCACTCGACACTAAGACACCAACATGTTTTAATTGTAGATTATTCATACATACACTCAGGTATTAGAGATCACCCAACGCTGTGTTCGTATCCTGCTTTTACCAGAATAGACAGTTAATGATCAGCCAGCATCATATGTATTATTGGTAATAACAGATGAGGTGAGGAAACCTGCAGCTATAGCACTCACTGTGATTGTGTTTTCATTATTTTGTGATGCGCTGGACGAGCTGTGTATGTGCGACGTCTCCTTACAGAAGATATTCAGATAACTTCCAATTTGTTTTGTTTCTGCTGAATAGGAGGCTACTGCTGTGCAATCAGAGTGAAAATAGTTTCGCAAGCTGGAGAGAATCATCAAAGGGTTTTTTTAAAAGATGCTGTATTAATGTAGCATTGTGAAGAGGGTAGTTGATAAATGTAACACAGTAGAATCAGACAACATGAGTATTTCATGATTGAAAAGGAAGAACTGAAGCCAGCATCTAGTGGCTATTGGTGGTATTAACATTTTTGACACTTCTGTATTGTCTTAATTTTTGAGACACGGTGGCTACATTGTTATTTTTTTATTTAGCAACATTGAATTTAAAGGTGTCCTTGTTGAAGCCGATAATGTAATAACAGCCAATAACGTAATAACGGCCGATAACGAAATAAATTTGCCCTTTTTGAAATGTAATAGGCCAATAATGTAATGACTGGCCAATAATGTAATAAAAGTCCTGAACCGATAACGTAATGATTTTTGGCCAATAACGTAATAATTTATTATGTTATTGGTCAACAGTTATTACGTTATCGGTTCAGGACTTTTATTACGTTATTGGCCAGTTATTACGTTATTGGTCAACAGTTATTACATTATCAGTTCAGGACTTTTATTACGTTATTGACCAGTTATTACGTTATTGGTCAACAGTTATTACATTATCAGTTCAGGACTTTTATTACGTTATTGACCAGTTATTACGTTATTGGTCAACAGTTATTACATTATCAGTTCAGGACTTTTATTACGTTATTGACCAGTTACATTTCAAAAAGGGCAAATTTATTACGTTATCAGCTGTTACTACGTTACATTATTGGCTCCAACAGTCCTCACCTTAGTTCATACTCACCAGTC